>SZWC01031885.1:3990-17184 GCA_023375785.1 Penium margaritaceum | reverse complement strand
GGGGGGGGGGCGGGCTCGTGGTTCGCATGGGGGGTCTAAGACTCCCCATGCATTGAAAGGGAACCTGTTGGGCCCCGCTACCGTGGGGCCTAGCACGAGCCCGCACATAAATAGAACCCTAAAACCTCAAATTTCTTTCGAGGAAGGGTTTGACTATTTTTTCATGTACCAAGTCGGAGCTTCTGTGTTAGAAAAAGACCTGAAAAGTGTCCTTGCTCGATCTAAAAGACGGAAATTTTCTCTTGAGCGTGATCCAGCTATGACCCCTTACTTCTTCTTTTTTCGACATGGGAGCCCCCTGGTTTGATGTAGGGTTCTATTTTTTATGCGTGCTCCACCTGCACAAAACATAGAAAAACCTAAATCAAACCAGGGGGTTTCCTATCGAGAAAAGAAAGAAAAAAACAAGCGCTCATTGCTCGATCATAATTCTTGCAAAGGAGCGAGAAAGGTGACAGGGGTGGACATGCCCCACCTTGTTTGCTCAATCAGCGGTGCATGCCACCGATCAAGCATGGTGAAGAAAGTGGACAAGGCAGTCTTACTCTTTAAGTCACTAGGCAAGGCGTCAAAATAATGTCATCGCCGTGTAAGGCGTCACCAACCCCCTCACTGATTGGGTGGGGGTTATTATGCCCATCCGTAAATCAAATACCAAAGAAGTCGTATCCAGGATGTTAAACAAAATCAATTAAACAAATACATAAACTTAGAACATGGCTTAAAATCATTGCTAACTCAATTTCCATTCTCAGGGTCATACCCGATCGGCGACATGACACACCGATTGAGTGACGCAAGAGGGTGATCTCTCGTCCCCACCGTCGTAAAAATTACAATTGAGCAATTAGACTTTTCCAATAAATATATTTGCAAACCACCAATCGCAGATTTTGATTTTTCTATATTTGTGGGACACGGTCCGTGCAAAAATAAAACCCTAAATTCGTGAATGGGTGTTTTTGAGAAAAAAACTAATAAATAAAGGCCAATCGTTAGATCATGTAACGGATTCGACGGAATCCTTGACCGACTAGGCCAAAACCGCGGTGCTTGAGGGTCTCCGACCCTCAAGCCATCCCGTCCAACCGCCCACAGTCCCAGGTGACCCCGCTCGAGCCACGTGGCTCCTTCGACCGGTCGGCGTGGCACTGCCACGCTACACTCCCCCCCACTAGGAGTGAGAGCCGCCTCGGCATCTCCGGTAATCCCAACGTGGGATTCGAGCCCTGGAGCTCTGATACCAATGTAACGGATTCGACGGAATCCTTGACCGACTAGGCCAAAACCGCGGTGCTTGAGGGTCTCCGACCCTCAAGCCATCCCGACCAACCGCCCACAGTCCCAGGTGACCCCGCTCGAGCCACGTGGCTCCTTCGACCGGTCGGCGTGGCACTGCCACGCTACAGATCAAGATCAAGCGAAAAACGCCTCTTGTAATATTTGGGAGAAGACCAACCCTTTCGATCCGTGCAATCCACTTTCAAACACTACCTTAAATTACACAAAGGGTTTTATGGTTTTATTTTTGCACATGCTCTTGTTGGGCCCCATAACACCGGGGTCGAGCAGGTTCCCTTTCGATGCATGGGGTGCTTTGGACCCCCACCATTCAAACCTTTTGGAAACCTCTTTAGAAAACTCACAAACCCTTTCTGTAATGTATGTTAACGTCAGCATATTGAAGCTCAATGCCATTAAGCATCGACATTGACCCTGGTTTTGGATACAGTGTGTTTGTCTGTATGCTCGTTGGATATGGCATTCTAAAAGTGTGACACAAACGTGAATTTTGATATGGCGTGATTAACAGAAGAAACGTGGAAATAATTATAGTTATCCAGAATTTTGTGAATGTAAGGTCAATCCCCCTTTTTCCAGTTGTTCACATCACGCTGACGCCCGTCACACTATAATGTCGACTTGGCGTCGGCGAATCAGGCTACTCAGTCACCTACAGTGCACTTTGCACATGCAGGCATCCACTTACAAGTTTTCTATCATGGCATGGTCGACAAACATTAGCAAAAGTTAATAACAATTGATGAACCACATAGGTAGCCACTGGCAAGGGGTGAGTAGGAATGGGAGTCCATCTTGATTGTTCACAAACATCAATATTCAAGGTTCTTGGGAATTTCGAGAGGTAAACCTGGTTAAAACTGTTGAGATTCTTCACGCCCACAGCAAAGGCTGGGAAGGCCTTGCTGATGTGACATGACCCTAATGTGCTTAGCTAGACATGCACATGCTGTATAAAAAAGGAAAGTGCGGAAGCTTTTTTTTTTGTAAGATTTTGATTGTATTATGAAATACAAAAGTACATGTAGAGGAGCACTATGTACTAGTCTCACAGTAGCATATGTACAGCACAAAGCTCTAACTGTGTTCCTGGCCCAAGCTGGGCGCAACGTCTTGCCAGGCGTCCAGCCCTGGACAAGAGTCTTGGCGTGTCTTGCAGGTAGACAGGCCTTCAGGAAGTCAGGGTCCCTCCTAGCCAAGCTGGCAGTGTTGCCAGGCTCACTGGGTCGACAGAGGAGAACTCTAGCAGGGTCTGAAACTGGGTGCAAAGTCAGAAGGCTGACTTTGCTGGCGGTAACTAACACTCAGATGCTCCAGGATGTTGAGATAGAAATGTGACGGCTACTAGCCCCTCCTTTTATACTACTACACATTGGGGGAGTCTGCTCCCTTCTGCTCCCTTGTAGGTAGTAGTCTCAACGGCACCACCTGCTGATGTAGTAAAGCGTCGTCCAGCTTTGGACGACGCGTTGATGATGTAGTAATTCATTGACGAGGTCGTGTACTGGCTCAGACGATCTCGGTGCTGCCTGTACAATGTCGTACGCACACCTCGTAGGGTTGCATATTTCAACCTGCCTCGTCTGAGGCAGTTGTTGAGTTGTCCAACGTAGGTGGGAAAACCGACGTGGTCACTCCTCTCTTGGACTTTCCAACGGAGCTATATACACTCCCCAGTCATGAACACAACACTTGTGAGATACTTCTAGTAATCAACTGGCATGTACAATGGAAAATTCACAAGAGGAATTTTTCCGACAAGTCACAGAAAAATCTGCAACTTCTTGTAAGAACCTCCGAATCAAGAATTGACTGCGCCAGTCTGTAGCAAAAATCCAACGCAGTTATTGCTTCACTCCAATACTCCCCCTCGATAAGTGTGCTGGTGATGACAGGCACCTTGTCGATTTCACTTAGAGGTGCAGAATTCAATGATTTCTTTGGTAGCCATCAGAGCTGGTTCGATGAGAGGGATGTCCGCGTCTTCGTCAAAAGCTCGAGTCTCAGAGATGAAGTTCGGGTAGTTTATCGGGCGGAAGAAAATCTGTCCGACTCCGATCTCAGCATCCGGGTGCTCGTAGAACGTAGTTCGTGTCTCCTTGGGCTCTTGTCCGGGCTCCAACTGTGATCCTGAAAATTTGGGGAGGCCTGGAACAACTTCAGGTACCACAATTGTCACTTTCTCATGGAGATTGTCAACTCCTGGCACTTCCTTGATGTTGACTTTCGCTTGTGAAAGTTCCACTTGTGACAGGACAGGAAGACTGGTCATCCTGTGTTGGGAAGGTCGCAGGTGAGGACTCCTGTCTTGGAAAGGTCGCAGTCGAGCTGGCAGGATGGGACAGATTGCCAGAAAATAATTTCTGACCTTTTTCTGACTTGGAGGTGGAGCAGAAAAAGGCAGTTCCGCACTCCAGTTGTTCATCCTGTCGTTTTTGGGTGCACAGTTGCGAGTAGAGGCCGATTTTGCCGTTAGTCGCTCTCCCTTAGTCGTTTGGTGAAGACCGTCCGCCCTTGTCTGCTCCTCCGAGGGCGAGTTGTTACTTGGGAGTGTAGTTTCCGGAGAGAGAACGCTGCTCCACTTAACTCCCTTGTCGTCGCGCAGGTGTTCCTCGCCGTACTTAGTCTCAAAATTGTGTTTCTGGCGTGTAGTTCGGCCGACAGCTGTCTTTTGTCATGTTCCTCCGCCGGTTGGTCGTGTAGTGGTGGAGGTGGTTACGGCGGCCGGACTTGGACTCGCGAGAGGCGAGCTGCTCGTCGCCGACACCGTTCCGAGTGGAACTGCACAACTTTGCTTTCTGCCACTTTGCTCTCGCACCCTCGCGCATCCTGCTGCACGGCCTCGAACTTAACCGTCTCCACCGATTGGGGCGACAGTGAGCTGGAAGTCGGTGGCTGCGCTCACAGCTTTCGGTTGCCGAGAGCTCGACGTTGCGAGGTGAGCTGCCACCGTCCCCTCGCCCCCTCCGCCGGTTCGCTTCGCTGCGCAAGCCTCTGTCGTACTGTTTGTCTTTTTCTCTTTTTCTATTTTCTTTTTTGTTCTTGCCGCGCTTCTGGAGGCCATGACCTCGCGGCTTCCGGATCGGAACGCCGCGGGGTCGTGTCTCCCCACTTCGCTCGCTCGCTTGAGCGAGATGCAGCTCAAGGGAGGGAGCGAGCGTTGGTCGCGAGCAAAGGCTCGCGTTCCGATGTCGCTGCTCGGCGTAGGCGTCTCGTTTTCATCGCGCGATGCAGTCGCGGTGACTTGCTGACGTCGTCGCCTCAAGCGACGTCCAGCCACGGCAGTAGAGTGGTCGGTAGAGTTTTTAAAAATGCTACAACGAAACTTGCTGCGACGAAGTTTTCACCGGAATTTTTCCAGCTGCTGCTTCTTGCTGTTGCTGCTGCTGTTGATTTTGAAGCTGTTGATGGTGCATTTTTGCTGCATTCAGCTGCTCCTTAGTAGGCGAAGAGCCACGAGCTTCTAGTTTCAATGGCGCCGAAGTTGATGAAATTGACGCATCGAAAACGTCGTGAATCGCCAATGGTTTTGGGAATGCAGGAGATGGCATACAGTTGACTTGAGGAGCTAGAGTTTTGGTGACGACAGTCTCCTTTTCCTCTCTCCCCCTGTCAATTGCACGTGGTACTCCGCATGCTCCATACACCATGAAGCACCTGAGTAGGTCACTACTAGGTTGCACCGCCATGGTGAGGGTGCGAATCTTTGACTTCCGCGTGCCGGAGAGCTCGGTGTGGTTCCGTCGGTACTGCGAGAGTGCGTTTGAGGTGAGTCCGCACTGAATAGCGCACTGATTGAAGATGTCTTTTGGAACTGTCTTCGTTAGGAAGTCCACTGCTTGCTCCGAACCAGGCACATGCACGAGCCGCACAGTGCTATCAACGACTTTTGACCAGATCCAGTGGCCGCGTATGTCGATGTGCTTCATGCGTCCTTGGAATTTGGTGGAGTTTGCCAGGTTGATTGCAGACTTGTTATCGACGTAGATTTCAGTGGGCTTCACTTGCCCAAATCCGATGTCGTCAAGGAGGTTCCGTAGATAGGTCACCTCTTGTGCGGCTGATGTTGCTGCGACGTACTCAGCTTCAGTAGAGCTGAGTGTGATGACGTTCTACTGCCTGCTTGACCATGACACTGCAGCTCCTGACAGAAGGCACACGAAGCCGGTAGTGCTCCGCTAGTCCTCCTCCGTGCCTCCAAAATCTGCATCAACGAAACACTTGAGTTCCAGGTCCTTCGAGGTACCGAAGCGTAGTGTTGTGTCTTTTGTGGCGCTCATGTACATAAGGGCTCGATCAAGCTCCTTTCAAGCCTGCATTGTGCAGGTCTCGTTCCCATGTGCAAGGCTCCCCCCAGCATACTGTAGGTCCGGTCGAGTGCAACTTGCAGCATGCATGAGTGACCCCACCCTGCTGCGGTAGTCGGTCTCACTCCTCCCCCTTTGTCCCTGATGCATCAACTGCTGCTGGGTTATGGGTGTTGGTACGCGTTGATCAGGCACATCAAATCGTTCAGAGACATTCGTGCAGTAGGTCTCTTGGCTCAGCTCCAAGATACGCAAGTCGTGATTGCGCTTGATGTTCATGCCGAGGTAAAAGTCGAAGGACGGCATGAGCGTGGTGTTCACCTCTTTGGCCATTGCTGTAGCCGTTTCTTTGATGAACTATGCAGATGGGCCGATGATGAGGATGTCATCCACGTACACAAGGGCATGGCAGTCTGGACGAGCGTCAGGTGCAGGTTGGTGAAGAAAGAGACAGTCGTCGTAGACAGATGGTCGGAAGTCGAGGTTCTCCAAAAGTGCTTGTAGCTTTCTGTACCATAGAAGTGGACTCTGCTTCAAGCCGTACAGGCTCTTGACTAGCTTGCACACATTTCCACTGCCATCGTCGTATCCCTTCGGCTGCTTCATGAACACAATAGTGTCCATCTCTCCGTGCAAGAAGGCATTCTTCATGTCAAGTTGCTGCACAACGTAGTCCTCAAGGGCTGCGATGGCAAGCATGATGCATGCAAGCATGATCGTGTATCGGCTTACAAGTATGTAGGTTTCAAAGATGTCCTTTCCTTCCACCTGTGTAAAGCCTTTTGCAACAAGTCGGGCTTTGAACTTTTCAATGCTCCTGTCAGCCTTGGTCTTGATGCAAAAAAACCCACTTCACCCCCACAGGCCGTGCATGCGGTGGTTTTTCAGTGAGTTCCCATGTTCCCTGCTCCATCAAACTGTTGTACTGTGCATCAAGTGCTGCTTTCCACTCTGCTGCACGTTCACCATTTAGAGCTTTTTGTAATGTCTTTGGCTCAGGTGGGAGTTCCTTCAAAGGACGTGACACAAGTGCACCAAGGTGTGTTGTAGAAAACTCAGCAAGGATGACCTCGTCCTCCTTGAACACTGAGCACGCTGTTATGGCAAGGTTGTGCTCCTCCTTATCATCTCCCTGCATTTACTGTTGCAAGAGGCGTGTGAAACGTCGATTGTCCACAACGAGTGGAGGCTAAACCTTCCTCGGCGGTTGCGGACCATCTTGCACGCCCACCGTCTGAGCTTTATCATGCCGTACATCAACCGGCTCATCGTCTTGGGTGGTGCTTTCAAGGTGGTGAGTGCCGAAGGGCACACACGTGCGCACCGCCTCATTCTCCGCCTCATCCAGATTCGAAAGGGTGAGTGGATGTGTGGCCGCTTCTTCTTCTGATTCCGCAAGGGACTCGACATAGGAGTCGTGGAAATTATGTAAAAGATCTGGGGCCGTTTTCCGCTTGGCCTCCCATGCTGTGCATGTCAGATTCTCAAAAAATATTGCATTGCGGCTGATGATGGTGCGTTTTGAGTCCATCTCGATGAACTCCCATCCTTTTATGTTGGATGCTTGCCCCATGAACAAGCCCCAAGACGCCTTGTCAGTCAGCTTCCTCCTTCGCTCCTTTGGCACGTAAACAAGTGCCATGCAGCCAAAAGTCTGTAGCCCTTTGATATCTGGCTTGTCTCCATGCCATGCTTGAAATGACGTCATGCTAGGCAATGTTGTGTGAGGTACGCAGTTGCGGACCCAAACTGCTTGGTTGAGTGCGGATGGCCACGAGCTGTTGTCAAGTTGTGCTCCAAGAAGCATGGACTTGAGCGTCTCTTGAATCGTGCGGTTTGCACGTTCCGCAACACCGTTCTGCTGTGGTGTATAGGGCACAGAGAACTGCTGCACGATACCCATGTCTTCTAGACGAGACATGAAGTCAGTGCTAGTGAACTCTCCAGCGTTGTCAAAGTGTAGGACTTGAAGCATCCTGTTGCTCTGCCTCTCTGCCATAGCCAACCACTTGAAGAAGTAGGTTGATGCTTCGTCTCTTGTCTTCAGAGGGTAGCACCAAGTGAATCGGGTTGCATCATCGATGAAGAGAAGAAAGTATCGGAGACCCGAGTTCATCGTGGTTGCTGGTAGTGGTCCGCGGATGTCAGTGTGGACCAACTTGAGCTTGTCCGAAATTTCGCACTTGCTTGCGGGCGGAAACAATTGTCGTGGCAGTTTTGCATTCACGCAGTCTACGCAGGGATCAGAATTCCTCTTGCCTTCATTGTCCTTGATGTCGAGTCCATGAACATGCTGCTGCTTCTTCATGGTCTCGACTAGCGGGTAACTGATGTGGCCTCATCTCTTGTGCCACACGCTGACATCTGCACCAGAAGATTGGTGTAGACTTACGGCAGCAAAGGGAGACTTCTGGGCTGCTGTTGCGGGAGGGCTGAAGTCGAGTCCGATCATACCGCATGGCGGAAGACGGCCTTCGGTGAACACTTCCCCTTCATTATTCCGTAGGGTGATGTTGTTGCCGTTGCTCACAATGTGAGCTCCCCTCTTCATCAGCTGCCCGAGTGACAATAGGTTGATGGCAATCTCAGGAATGTAGAGAACATCTCCAAATTTCACCTGAGCTCCGTTGTAGCCTGTCACTACCACTCTGTCTTTTCCCAACACTGGGACTTGCTTGTTGTTGGCAAGTGTCACAAAGCCTTTTGTACTAGGCTAGAGGTCCTGGAGACAGGACCTGTCAAATGTGATGTGTGATGTGCACCCACTGTCGAGGTACCACACATGCGATGAGCGAACAGGGCCATTGCTCTGTTCATCCAAGAGTTGGAACACAGAAGCTGCGTAATCAAACTCCTTCTTGCCTCCGTTGACGCCTTTCTTTACTGACTCCTGAGTCTCCTTCTCCTTGTCACCATCCTTCTTCTCCTTCCCTTTGTCTCCAGGCTTTTTGCCTTGGTAGCCTTTTTGCTTCTTTGCTAGCACCTCATCCGCAATCCGCTTTCTGCAGTCTATCTTCTTGTGGCCAATCTTCTTGAAGTAGTGACATTTAATTGCAGGTCGTGATCCTGTGCATTGGCCACTAGCGTTGCGGTCATTGGCGTTTGGACTAGGCCGGGCGGTGACTTGGGAAGATGCTGAGTTCATCATGGGTTGGCTCTTCCATGATGGATGAGTTGCGTTGACGTGGGCCGTACTTGCTGTAGAAAAAGGTACGTTGGAAAGAAGCTCGGCCCTCTCTTTTGCAAGCTTGCGTTCGCGATGTTTTGTGAGCAATGTCTTGCACATGTACGCCTCTGTCAGCTCTGACTCTTGCTTGAACTTCAGCACATTCCTTACATTCTCCCAGTCTCCTGATAAGCCACTGAGAAGGAAGGTTGCAAATACGGGCTCCGAGATTGGAGCATCCGTTACTGCAAGCTGATCACATAGAGACTTCGCTTTGTTGATGTAGTCTTCAATGTTGTTGAAGTTGCTGAGGTTGATGTGCGGTAGCTCAGTAAGAAGGTGAGACTTGAAGGTTGAGTCTCCAGCCATGTAGGTCTTGAGTATGTAAGATCAAGCATGTTGAGCAGGTTCAGCCGATCCCTCAAACATCCTGATTGCTTGTTGGATGCGCGGAGTGAGTTGGTTATAGAGCACCATGTACGTAACCTTGGTGAAGTAGTTGAACTCTGCCACCGCTTGTGGTGATGAACCCAATGGTGGCGGCGAGTAATGCTCGTTGTAGAATTCCCAAAGGCTGTGGATCTGAGCGACCTGTTTGAACTTGTGCACCGAATGTGGGAAGTTCTCTCCGTCGAACTTGTCGACCTTGATCTTGTGCAACTGCAAGGATGCCGCTACAGCAGGTACTGTGATCTCCAAACGTTGGAATGGGATTCTTTGCCCTGCCAATGGTTGGACAAGAACAGGATATTACTATATGTGTACAGCTGGGAACACCTGACCTTGAGCCATTCCTGCAGCTGCTAAAGGCTGAGCCCCGTAGGCTTGTGGCATAGGAGCCGGTTGAGCTTGTTGGTGTGATGCCAATGGTGGCACCCCTGGCATCCCTTGATAATGTGCCAAGAACTGCTGCTGCACACCTCCATTCGCAGCTGCTCCTGGTTGTACCTGTTGGGAGATAGCAGGTTGAAAGACGGGTGGAGGATTTGCTTGAGAGCGATGGGCAGAAGATGCTTGTGACTGCTGTTGCCACTGCATCTACACTTGTTGCTACAGTTGTTGTTGTTGCTGTTGTTGCACCATGTGTTCATGCATCTGCTACTGCAGCAGTTGAGACTGAGCTAGGTGCTGTTGAAGTTGTGCATTCTGTGCTGCTTATGTTGCATGCGACTGTTGCAACTGCTGCGTGTGTGATGCTTCAGCCGCATGTGTAAGCTGCTCTTGCTGTCGAAAGAGCCCCTGGGCTCCAAGATGCTGCCTCAATGCCTCTCGTTCCAGCTCCACAGCTTGACGCGCCAATGCTTCCTGGTGCGCCATCCGTTGCGCTTCCTCAGCCAAGCGTTGCGCTTCTACTGCTTGTCGTTGTGAGTGATCTGCGACATGGCGTCCCTGCTCTTGACCCATGCATAAACCATGCAGAACTGATTGATTGTCAAGGGGAGGGGAACCCCCCCCCCTTGATTGTCAAGGGAGAGAGGACCTCCCCCTTGGTTTTCAGGTTCCATACCACTCATTGGAACTTCTATGGTTGTGCACTTTGCAGGTTGAACTGCAAGGCGAATTCAACAACCCAACCTCCTACCGCTTACTTGTACAGAGGCGCAGAGAGTGACTACCTACTACTATTCCTACTATGCTACTGCTGTTGTGCTAGTTGAAAGCACGACCTCGCTCTGATACCATGTTGAGATTCTTCACGCCCACAGCAAAGGCTGAGAAGGCCTTGCTAACGTGATAGGACCCTGATGTGCTTAGTTAGACATGTACATGCTGTAAAAAAAAGGAAAGTGCGGAAGCTTTTTTGTGTGTGTGAGATTTTGATTGTATTATGAAAATACAAAAGTACATGTAGAGTAGCACTATGTACTAGTCTCACAGCAGCATATGTACAGCACAAAGCTCTGACTATGTTCCTGGCCCAAGCTGGGCGCAACGTCTTGCCAGGCGTCCAGCCCTGGACAAGAGTCTTGGCGTGTCTTGCAGGTAGACAGGCCTTCAGGAAGTCAGGGTCCCTCCTAGCCAAGCTGGCAGTGTTGCCAGGCTCACTAGGTCGACAGAGGAGAACTCTAGCAGGATCTGGAACTGGCTGCAATGTCAGAAGGCTGACTTTGCTGGCGGTAGCTAACACTCAGATGCTCCAGGATGCTGAGATAGAAATGTGACGGCTACTAGCCCCTCCTTTTATACTACTATGCCTTGGGGGAGTCTGCTCCCTTATGCTCCCTTGTAGGTAGGAGTCTCAACGGCACCACCTGCTGATGTAGTAAAGCGTCGTCCAGCTTTGGTCGACACGTTGATGATGTAGTAATTCATTGACGAGGTCATGTACTGGCTCAGACAACCTCGTGCTGCCTGTACAATGTCGTGCGCACACGTCGTAGGGTTGCGTACTTCAACCTGCCTTGTCTCAGGCAGTTGTTGAGTTGTCCAACGTAGGTGGGAAAACCGAGGTGGTCACTCCTCTCTTGGACTTTCCAACGGAGTTATATACACTCCCCAGTCATGAACACAACACTTGCGAGATTATTCTAATAATCAACTGGCCTACACAGTGGAAAATTCACAAGAGGAATTTTCCCGAAAAGTCATAGAAAAATTTGTAACTTCTTGTAAGAACCTCCGAATCAAGAATTGACTATGCCAGTCTGTAGCATGTATCCAACACAATTATCACTTCACTCCAACAGAAACGAGGCCCACACAACCACTTCACCATCGTCCTCAATAGTTTCTATCCGATATGCTAGATGACAAAGTAGTTGCGACTGTCAAACTGCCTCATGCATACACTACTCATAAACATAAGTTACCCCTCAAAATACTCGACTGAACTCCTTGCATAAACTATAGTGAGGGGAGATATGTATTCTAACGAAAGGGTTTTTATTGATTAGAGAAGAAGGCAGATCATCACTTCTGCCATATCGAGAATCATTTCTGCCATCGAAGTCTTCTAATTTCTCCCACAACCATCCACGAGCACTCGTGGGTGAGAGGGCTTGAGGGTGCGGAAAACTAGCATTCTTACCATTGACTACAAGCCGTGACCATACCATAAGATGCAATTCGAAATAAAAAAAAACATCATCACAAGGGATCAGGTTACAACACCTGTAATCAAAACATCTTTGACAAAAATGAAAACAATTGACACACAGCAAATGAACACGTCAAGTTGGAGGTACTTTAGTCTCTTCCATTGTAAGAATGATACGAAAGATGCTATTGTTAAGGAGTTGAAAAAAACAACACTGATTACTTCTCTTTGTTTTATTGCACAAGGTTGTGATCGCGCAAGGTCATTTACTATCTCATAAAATTCAAATGATTCAAAACATCCACTCATCAAATCCAACTACATTCTAGGCAGTTACCATCAATTTCAAGGATAAAATAACTAAATAGGACATTCATTCATGTTTGAATAATATTGTATGCTTAATATAGTGTGTACTTTTTCTACTGTTTCTAGTATGTATGTTCATTACCTTTACCGTGTTGGACGAAATCCTAGGTCGACTAAGCCAAAACCGTGGTGCTTGAGGGTCTCAGACCCTCAAGCCATCCAGTCGAACCATCCACATGCTAGGGATCCCCGTTCGATCCACTTGGCGCCCGCCACGTGCTACACTCCTCCACATTAAGAGCAAACCGTCCACAACATTCACCCGTCGGACTCAAAAATTAGCGCTTTGATAGTAATGTAGTGGATTGGACATAATCTTTCACCAACTAGGCCAAAATCGTGGTGCTTGACGTATCCATCCCATCCAACCGCCCATAGGCCAGGAACCCCCGCTTAATCCATGTGGCACCTGCAATGCGCCACGTGCAATAATCCATTACCAAAATGGAATATTCCAAAACCAAAACAAACACAATTTCTGAACTTCAACAATGGATATTCGTTTCAATAAACTCCCATCCCAAAACATGCAAACGCCTAATATTATAGGCTTGAATTCCAAGACAATTTGTTCTAATCACTATGAAAATTACTGTCAATAGACAATTCGAAGAAGTGGGGAAAATATATTATTTGTGTTTAGGAAAAAGTGCTCTTCCATAAAAATTGCCAAGAAAGTGGAGTATTGTAATATTTTTTGTCTAAAACATAAAACGTGTATTGTACTACATTAAGTTATCACCATTTACACGAGAAACATCCCGAATGTATTCAATTCGTGATTGGATTTTGATCATTGAATGTGAATTCATCTCTTTCTGAAAATTTTCATTGATGTACACTTCGAGCTAGCTATAAATTACACACATTTTCCTTATGTGCAGCTTATAATTGCCCACCTATATTAATAGGGGAAAGGAAATAACAAATTAAAGTAATCCAAAAGAGAGAAATAGATGTAGAGGGAAGTAAAGTGAGAGAGAGACAATGAGGGGGGGGGGAAGAGAGAGCTA
>SZWC01031883.1:4685-15779 GCA_023375785.1 Penium margaritaceum | reverse complement strand
TGGTCAGAAACACAGTGGTCAGAAACACAGTGGTCAGAAACAAAGTGGTCAGAAACACACTGGTCAGAAACACACTGGTCAGAAACACAGTGGTCAGGAACACAGTGGTCAGAAACACACTGGTCAGAAACACACTGGACATAAACACAGTTATCAGAAACAGAGTGGTCTGAAACCCACTGGTCAGAAGGACATTGGTCAGAAACACAGTGGTCATCAACACAGTGATCATAAACACACTGGTCAGAAACACCGTGGTCAGAAATACACTGGTCAGAAACACAGTGGTCAGAAACACACTGGTCAGAAACACAGTGGTCAGAAACACAGTGGTCAGAAACACTGTGGTCAGAAACATACTGGTCAGGAACACACTGGTCACGAACACACTGGTCAGAAGCACAGTGGTCAGAAACTACTGGTCAGAAACACACTGGTCAGAAACACGCTGTTCAGAAACACTGTGGTCAGAAACACAGTGGTCAGAAACACAGTGGTAAAAAACACAGTGGTCCGAAACACACTGGTCAGAAACACATTGGTCAGAAAACACAGTGGTCAGAAACACAGTGGTCAGAAACACGGTGGTCAGAAACACCATGGTCAGAAATAAACTGGTCAGAAACACACTTGTCAGAAACACAGTGGTCAGAAAAACAATGGTCAGAAACACAGTGGTCATAAACACAGTGGTCAGAAATTAGTGGTCAGAAACACAGTGGTCAGAAACACACTGGTCATAAGCACACTGGTCAGAAAGACACTGGTCAGAAACACTCTGGGCAGAAACACACTGGTCAAAGACACACTGGTCAGAAACACACTGGTCAGAAACATAGTGGTCACAAATACACTGGTAAGAAACACAGTGGGCAGAAACACAGTGGTCAGAACACACTGGTAAGAAACACAGTGGTCAGCAACACACTGGTCAGAAACACACTGGTCAAAACACGGTGGTCATAAACACAGTGATCAGAAACACAGTGATCAGAAAATCAGTGGTTAGCAATACAGTGGTCAGAGACACACTGGTCAGAAACACACTGGCCAAGAACACACTGGTCAGAAACACACTGGTCGGAAACACAGTGGTAAAAAACACAGTGGTCCAAAACACACTGGTCAGAAACACAGTGGTGAAAAACACAGTGGTCCGAAACACACTGGTCAGAAACATAGTGGTCAGAGAAAAAATGGTCAGAAACACAGTGGTCAGAAACACAGTGGTCGGAAACACAGTGGTCAGAAACACACTGGTAAGAAACACACTGGTCAGAACACAATGGTCACAAACACAGTGGTCAGAAATACAAAGGTCAGAAACACACAGGTCAGAAACACAATGGTCATAGACACAGTGGTCAGAAAAACAATGGTCAGAAACAAAGTGGTAAAAGACAAAATGGTCAAAAACACACTGCTCAGAAACACAGTGGTCAGAAACACAGTGGTCGGGATCACACTGGTCAGAAACAAACTGGTCACAAACACGGTTGTCAGAAACAGTGGTCAGAGACACAGCGGTCAAAAACACACTGGTCAGAAGCACAGTGTTCAGAACCACACTGGTCAGAAACACAGTGGTCATAAACACACTGGTTTGAAACACAGTGGTCAGAATCACAGTGGTCAGAAACACACTGGTCAGAAAGACACTAGTCAGAAACACAGTGGTTAGAAACACGGTGGTAAGAAACACAGCGATCAGAAACACAGTGGTCAGAAACGCATTGGTCAGAAACACCCTGGTCAGAAACACACAGGTAAGAAATATAGTGGTCAGAAACACACTGGTCAGATACACAGTACTAAGAAACAGAATGGTCAGAAACAAACTGGTCAGAAACACAGTGGTCATAGACACAGTGGTCAGAAACACACTGGTCAGATACACAGTACTAAGAAACAGAATGGTCAGAAACAAACTGGTCAGAAACACAGTGGTCATAGACACAGTGGTCAGAAACACACTGGTCAGAAACTCAGTGGTCAGGAACACACTGTTCAGAAATACACTGGTCAGAAACACAATGGTCAGAAACACACTGGTCAGAAACACACTGGTCAGAAACACTGTGGTCATATACACAGTGGTCAGAAACACACTTGTCAGAGACACAGTGGTCAGAAACAGAGTGGTCAGAAACACACTGGTCAGAAACACAGTGGCCAGAAACACAGTGGTCAGAAACACAGTGGTCGGGATCACACTGGTCAGAAACAAACTGGTCAGAAACACACTGGTCAGGAACACAGTGGTCAGAACACAGTGGTCAGAAACACAGTGGTCGGGATCACACTGGTCAGAAACAAACTGGTCACAAACACGGTTGTCAGAAACAGTGGTCAGAGACACAGCGGTCAAAAACACACTGGTCAGAAGCACAGTGGTCAGAAACACAGTGGTCGGGATCACACTGGTCAGAAACAAACTGGTCACAAACACGGTTGTCAGAAACAGTGGTCAGAGACACAGCGGTCAAAAACACACTGGTCAGAAGCACAGTGGTCAGAAACACAGTGGTCGGGATCACACTGGTCAGAAACAAACTGGTCACAAACACGGTTGTCAGAAACAGTGGTCAGAGACACAGCGGTCAAAAACACACTGGTCAGAAGCACAGTGGTCAGAAACACAGTGGTCGGGATCACACTGGTCAGAAACAAACTGGTCACAAACACGGTTGTCAGAAACAGTGGTCAGAGACACAGCGGTCAAAAACACACTGGTCAGAAGCACAGTGGTCAGAAACACAGTGGTCGGGATCACACTGGTCAGAAACAAACTGGTCACAAACACGGTTGTCAGAAACAGTGGTCAGAGACACAGCGGTCAAAAACACACTGGTCAGAAGCACAGTGGTCAGAAACACAGTGGTCGGGATCACACTGGTCAGAAACAAACTGGTCACAAACACGGTTGTCAGAAACAGTGGTCAGAGACACAGCGGTCAAAAACACACTGGTCAGAAGCACAGTGGTCAGAAACACAGTGGTCGGGATCACACTGGTCAGAAACAAACTGGTCACAAACACGGTTGTCAGAAACAGTGGTCAGAGACACAGCGGTCAAAAACACACTGGTCAGAAGCACAGTGGTCAGAAACACAGTGGTCAGAGACACACTGGTTAGAAACACAGTGGTCAGAATCATAGTGGTCATAAACACAGTGATCAGAAACACGGTGGTCAGAAACACAGTGGTCAGAAACACATTGGTCAGAAACACATTGGTCAAAAACACACTGGTCGGAAACACACTGGTCAGAAACACAGTGGTCAGAAACACACTGGCCAGAAACACAGTGGTCAGAAAACCTGTGGTCAGAAACACGGTTGTCAGAAGCATGGTGGCCAGAAACACACTGGTCACAAACACAGTGGTCAAAAACACAGTGGTAAATAACACAGTGGTCCGAAACACACTGGTCAGAAACACACTGGTCAGAAACACAGTGGTCAGAAACACTGTGGTCATAAACACGGTGGTCAGAAACACAGTGGTCAGAAATACACTGGTCAGAACTACACTGGTCAGAAACACTTTGGTCTGGAACACGGTGGTCAGAAACACAGGAGTCAGAAACACACTGGTCAGAAACAAACTGGTCAGAAACACAGTGGTCAGACACACAGTGGTCAGAAACATTCTGGTCAGAAAACACAGTGGTCAGAAACATACTCGTCAAAAACACAGTGGTCATAAACACAGTGGTACATAACACAGTCGTTCGAAACACACTGGTCAGAAACACAGTGGTCAGAAACACAGTGGTCAGAAACACACTGGTCAGAAACACAGTGGTCAGAAACAGAGTTGTCAGAAACACAGTGGTTAGAAACACAATGGTCACACACACAGTGGTCATAAACGTGCTGGTCAGAAACACAGTGGTCAGAAACACACTGGTCAGAAATACAGTGGTCAGAAACATTGTGGTCAGAAGCACAGTGGTCAGAAACACAGTGATCAGAAACACAATGGTCAGAAACGCATTGGTCGGAAACACCCTGGTCAGAAACACAGTGATCAGAAGTACAGTGGTCAGAAACACACTGGTAAGAAACACACTACTAAAAACGAAAGTGGTCAGAAACAAACAGGTCAGAAACACAGTGGTCAGAAACACACTAGTCAGAAACACAGTGGTCATAAACAAACAGGTCAGAAACACACTGGTCAGGAACACAGTGGTCAGAAACACACTGGTCAGAAACACACTGGACATAAACACAGTGATCAGAAACAGAGTGGTCAGAAACACACTGGTCAGAAACACAGTGGTTAGAAACACACTGGTCAGAAACACAGTGGTTAGAAACCCACTGGTCAGAAACTCAATGGTCAGAAACACACTGGTCAGAAATACAGTGGTGAGAAACACAGTGGTCCGAAACATACTCGTCAGAAACACAGTGATCAGAAACACAATGGTCACACACACAGTGGTCATAAACACAGTGGTACATAACACAGTCGTTAGAAACACACTGGTCCGAGACACACTGGTCAGAAGACAGTGGTCAGAAACGATCTGGTCAGAAGATACAGTGGTCCGAAACATACTCGTCAGAAACACAGTGATCAGAAACACAATGGTCACACACACAGTGGTCATAAACACAGTGGTACATAACACAGTCGTTAGAAACACACTGGTCCGAGACACACTGGTCAGAAGACAGTGGTCAGAAACGATCTGGTCAGAAGATACAGTGGTCCGAAACATACTCGTCAGAAACACAGTGATCAGAAACAGAGTGGTCAGAAACACACAGGTCAGAAACACAGTAGTCAGAAACACACTGATCAGAAACACAGTGGCCAGAAACACACTGGTGAGAAACACAATGATCAGAAACACAGTGGTCAGAAACACACTGGTCAGAAACACAGAGGTCAGAAACACACTGGTCAGAAACACACTGGTCAGAAACATAGTGGTCAGAAGCACAGTGGTCGGAAACACACTGGTCGGAAACAGAGTGGTCAGAAACACACTGGTCAGAAACACAGTGGTCAGAAACGCTGTGGTCAGAAACACGGTGGTCAGAAAGACGGTGGCCAGAAACAGACTGGTCAGAAACACAGTGGTCCGAAACACAGTGGTAAAAAACACAGTGGTCCAAAACACACTGGTCAGAAACAAAGTGGTCAGAAACACACTGGTCAGAAACACAGTGGTCCGAAACATACTCGTCAGAAACACAGTGGTCATAAACACAGTGGTCCGAAACACAGTGGTCAGAAACACAGTGGTCAGAAACACAGTGGTCAGAAACACTCTGGTCAGAAACACAGTGGTCAGACACAGGGCGGTCAGAGACAGTGGTCAGAAACGCAGTGGACCAGGATGCACACCAAATCCTAGGATTCGTGAATCAGATTCGTGAATCCGGATCTGGATTCGGATTCGTGAATCTGAATCCTTCATTAGGATTCGATCCGGGATTCGGGGATCTTTTTTGCACAAGCTTCAACTTGGAAAACATGGTTTTATGTGGCAAACAAGAGGAATTTTACCTGCCATACCCTGTAGGATTCGGAAAAGATTCGTGAATCTTTAGGATTCGCGAATCCAGATTCGGATTCGTGCATCGAAGCCAGACTTGGATTCGGATTCGTGAATCCAAATCCAATATTGGATTCGGGAATCTTACCCGGTGTGCACCCTTAACAGTGGTCACAAACACAGTGGTCGGAAACATGCTGGTCAGAAACAAAGTGGTCAGAAACACACTGGTCAGAAATACAGTGGTGAGAAACACAGTGGTCAGAAACACGGTGGTCAGAAACACAGTGATCAGAAACACAGTGGTCAGAAATGCATTGGTCGGAACGACCCTGGTCAGAAACACAGTGGTCAGAAATACAGTGGTCAGAAACACACTGGTCAGAAACACAGTACTAAGAAACATAGTGGTCATAAACATGGCGGTCAGAAACACACTGGTGAGAAATACAATGGTCAGAAACACACTGTTCAGAAACACACTGGTCAGAAATACAGTGGTCAGAAAGACACTGGTCAGAAACACACTGGTGAGAAACACATGGCTCAGAAACACAGTGGTCAGAAACACACTGGTCTGAAACACACTGGTGAGAAACACACTGGTCAGAAACACACTGGTCATAAACACAGTGGTCATATACACAGTGGTCAGAAACACACCTGTCAGAAACACAGTGGTCAGAAACACAGTGGCCAGAAACACACTGGTCAGAAACACAGTGGCCAGAAACACACTGGTCAGAAACACAGTGGTCAGAAACACACTGGTCAGAAACACACTGGTCAGAAACAAAGTGGTCACAAACACAGTGGTCACAAACACAGTGGTCAGAAACACAGTGGTCAGAAACACGCTGGTCGGAAACACAGTGGTCAGAAACACACTGGTAGGAAACACACTGGTCAGAACACAGTGGTCACAAACACAGAGGTCAGAAACACAGTGGTCAGAAACACAGTGGTAAAAAACACACTGGTCAGAAATCCACTGGTCAGAAACACAGTGGTCAGAAACACACTGGTGAGAAACACAGTGATCAGAAACACAGTGATCAGAAACAGAGTGGTCAGAAACACACTGGTCAGAAGCACACTGGTCAGAAACACAGTGGTCAGAAACACAGTGATCAGAAACACACTGGTCAGAAACATAGTGGTCAGAAACACACTGGTCAGAAACACGATAGTCAGAAACACACTGGTCAGAAACACAGTGGTCTGAAACACAGTGGTCAGAAACACACTGGTCAGAAACACTGTGGTCAGAAACACACTGGTTAGAACCACACTGGTCAGAAACACAGTGGTTAGGAACACACTGGTCAGAACCACAGTGGTCAGAAACAACTGGTCAGAAACACACTGGTCACAAACACACTGGTCAGAAACTCCGTGGTCAGAAATACAGTGGTCAGAAACACAGTGGTCAGAAACACACTGGTCAGAAACACGCTGGTCCAAAACACACTGGTCAGAAACATAGTGGTCACAAACACAGTGGTCAGAGACACACTGGTCAGAAACACAATGGTCAGAAACACACTGGTCAGAAACACTGTGGTCGGAAATACGGTGGACAGAAACACACTGGTCAGAAACTCAGTGGTAAGAAACACAGTGGTCAGAAACACACTGGACAGAAACATACTGGTCAGAATTACACTGGTCAGAAACACACTGGCCAGAAGCACTGTGGTCAGAAACACACTGGTTAGAAACACACTGGTCAGAAATACAGTGGTCAGAAACACACTGGTCAAAAACACAATGAAAAGAAACACAGTGGTCAGTAACACACTGGTCAGAAACACAGTGCTCAGAGACACGGTGGTCAGGAACACACTGGCCAGAAACATAGTGGTCAGAAACACGGTGGTCAGAAACACAGTGGTCAGAAACACACTGCTCAGAAACACACTGGTCACAAACATAGTGTTCAGGAAGACACTGGTCAGAAACAAACTGATCACAAACACAGTGGTCAGACACTCAGTGGTCAGATACACAGTGGTAAGAAACACACTGGTCAGAAAACACAGTGGTAAGAAACACACTGGTCAGAAACACAATGGTCATAAACACACTGGTCAGAAACAAAGTGGTGAGAAACACGGTGGTCAGAAACACACTGGTCAAAAAACACAGTGGTCAGAAGCATACTCGTCAGAAACACAGTGGTCATAAACACACTGGTCATGAACACAGTGGTCAGAAACACAGTGTTCAGAAACACACTGGTCAGAAACACAGTGGTCAGAAACACAGTGGTCAGAAACACAGTTGTGAGAAACACAGTGGTCAGAAATACAGTGGTCAGAAACGCACTGGTCAGAAACACGCTGGTCAGAAACACAGTGGTCAGAGATTCAGTCGGCAGAAACACACTCGTCAGGAACACAGTGGTAAGAAACACAGTGGTCAGAAACAATCTGGTTAGAAACTCAGTGGTCAGAAACACACTGTCAGAAACACAGTGGTCAGAAACACACTGTTCAGAAACACATTGGTCAGAAATACAGTGGTCAGAAACACACAGGTCAGAAACACACTGGTCAGAAACACAGGGGTCAGAAACATAGTGGTCAGAAACACACTGTTCAGAAAAACACTGGTTTGGAACACACCGGACATAAACACAGTGATCAGAAACACAGTGGTCAGAAACACAGTGGTCAGAATCACAGTGGTCAGAGACAAAGTGGTCAGAAACACAGTGGTCAGAAACGGACTGGTCAGAAACACACTGGTCAGAAACACTGTGGTCAGAAATACGGTGGACAGAAACACACTGGTCAGAAATACAGTGGTAAGAAACACAGTGGTCAGAAACACACTGGTCAGAAACACTCTGGTCAGAAATACACTGGTCAGACACACACTGGCCAGAAACACTGTGGTCAGAAACACACTGGTTAGAAACACACTGGTCAGAAATACAGTGGTCAGAAATACACTGGTCAAAAACACAATGAACAGAAACACCGTGGTCAGTAACTCACTGGTCAGAAACACAGTGGTCAGAGACACGGTGGTCAGGAACACACTGGTCAGAAACACCGTGGTCAGAAACACTGTGATCAGAGACACAGTGGTCAGAAACACACTGGTCAGAAACACAGTGGTCAGAGACACGGTGGTCAGGAACACACTGGTCAGAAACACCGTGGTCAGAAACACTGTGATCAGAGACACAGTGGTCAGAAACACACTGCTCAGAAACACACTGGTCAGAAACACGGTGGTCATAAACACACTGGTCAGAAACACAGTGGTCATAAACACACTGGTCAGAAACACAGTGGTGAGAAGCACAGTGGTCAGAAACACACTGATAAGAAACATAGTGGTCATAAACACAGTGGTCTGAAACACGGTGGTCAGAAACACAGTGATCAGAAACATTGTGGTCCGAAATGCACTGGTCAGAAACCGCTGGTCAGAAATATAGTGGTCAGAAACAAACTGGTCAGAAATATAGTGGTCAGAAACAAACTGGTCAGAAACTCAGTGGTCATAAACACAGAGGTCAGAAACTCACTGGTCAGAAACACATGGGTCAGAAACACAGGGATCAGAAACATTGTGGTCAGAAACACACTGGTCATAAACACACTGGTGAGAAACACAGGGGTCAGAAACACAGTGGTCAGAAACACTCTGGCATGAAACACACTGGTGAGAAACACAATGGTCAGAAACACACCGGTCAGAAACAAAGCGGTCATATACACAGTGTTCAGAAACACACTGATCAGAAACACTGTGGTCAGAGACACGGTGGTCAGAAACACAGTGGTCAGAAACACAGTGGTCAGAAACACACTGGTCAGAAACACAGTGGTCAGAAACACAGTGGTCAGAAACACAGTGGTCAGAAACACACTGGTCAGAAACACAGTGGTCAGAAACACAGTGGTCAGAAACACACTGGTCAGAAACACAGTGGTCAGAAACACAGTGGTCAGAAACACAGTGGTCAGAAACACACTGGTCAGAAACACAGTGGTCAGAAACACACAGGTGAGAAACACATTGGTCAGAAACACAATAGTCAGAAACACACTGGTCAGAAACATAGTACTCAGAAACACGGTGGTCAGAAACACGGTGGTCAGAAACACAGTGATCAGAAACACAGTGGTCAGCAATACAGTGGTCAGAGACACAGTGGTCAAAAATACACTGGTCAAAAACACACTGGTCAGAAGCACACTGCTCATGAACACAGTGATCAGAAACACAATGGTAAGAAACACAGTAATCAGAACCACACTGGTCATAAACACAGTGGTCAGAAACACTGTGGCCAGAAACACACTGGTCAGAAACACACTGGTCGGAAACACACTGGTCAGAAACACAGTAGTAAAAAACACAGTGGTCCAGAACACAGTGGTCAGAAACACATTGGTCTGAAACACAGTGGACAGAAACACAGTGGTCAGAAACATGGTGGTCAGAAACGGAGTGGTCAGAAACACACTGGTCAGAAACACACTGGTCGGAAACACACTGGTCAGAAGCACACTGGTCAGAAGCATAGTGGTCAGAAACCCACTGGTGAGAATCACAGTGATCAGAAACACAGTGGTCAGAAACACAGTGGTCAGAAACAAAGTGGTCAGAAACACACTGGTCAAAAACACACTGTTCAAAAACACAGTGGTCAGGAACACAGTGGTCAGAAACACACTGGTCATAAACACACTGGACATAAACATAGTGATCAGAAACAGAGTGGTCAGAAACCCACTGGTCAGAAGGACATTGGTCAGAAACACAGTGGTCATAAACACTGTGATCATAAACGCACTGGTCAGAAACACAGTTGTCAGAAACACACTGGTCAGAAACACAGTGGTCAGAAACACACTGGTCAGAAACACAGTGGTCAGAAACACAGTGGTCAGAAACACTGTGGTCAGAAACACACTGTTCAGAAACACAGTGGTCAGAAACACACTGGTCAGAAACACAGTGGTCAGAAACACACTGGTCAGAAACACAGTGGTCAGAAACACAGTGGTCAGAAACACTGTGGTCAGAAACACACTGTTCAGAAACATACTGGTCAGAAACACAGAGGTCAGGAACACACTGGTCAGAAGCACAGTGGTCAGAAACTACTGGTCAGAAACACACTGGTCAGAAACACACTGTTCAGAAACACTGTGGTCAGAAACACAGTGGTCAGAAACACACTAGTCAGAAACACACTGGTCAGAAACACACTGTTCAGAAACACTGTGGTCAGAAACACAGTGGTCAGAAACACACTAGTCAGAAACACACTGGTCCAAAACTCACTGGTCAGAAACACAGTGGTCACAAACACAGTGGTCAGAAACACAGTGGTCAGAAACACAGTGGTCAGAAACACACTGGTCAGAAACACTGTGGTCAGAAACACACTGGTCGGAAACACACAGGACAGAAACACACTGGTCAGAAGCATAGTGGTCAGAAACGCACCGGTAAGAAATACGTTGATCAGAAACACAGTGGTCAGAAACACACTGGTCAGAACACAGTGGTCAGAAACACACTGGTCAGAAACACACTGGTCAGAAACACA
>SZWC01031882.1:8012-21827 GCA_023375785.1 Penium margaritaceum | reverse complement strand
CGTTCTAGTCTTCTCCATCTCAGGCTATGTTGTTGCATGTTTTGCTGTCGGTAGCCTCTCTCTAGCACGAGCTTACCATTTTTTGAGAGGATTGTGAAGCTATAAAGCTTCTCTTTCGAAGACTTAAGCATTGGAGGATATTGCTCCAATCTGCGAGCACGACGTGTTTAAGTTGGTGGATCTCCGTACCCTAGTGCTTCGTAATTTCGTCATTCAAAATAACTTTACGGTTGTATCTATGGTTCGTCACCTGGGTCCATTATCATTGCGTATTTCGTTCAGACGAATTAGGTTGCCTGCGTAGCCTTAAATTTGTTTTCCATCAATGTTTTAGCCCTGCGCGATCCCTGTTCAGTACCGAGGATGCGCAAAAAATTGGTCGCTAGCCGTTTCGAATTTCGTTTGCGCGCGCTTGTCCGTTGCCGTGTTTCGGACGTGGGCCTACAAGTCGTGATGCCGCCGACACCTCTTGTGTCCCACATGGTAAAAACGGCTGTGGTCTCCCAGTCTCAGCATTACCTGCCTCTATCCATCAGCCATAATGTCGTGCCTCACTGCATTCTTTGACAAGGTTTCCAGGGAGGAGCACATGCAGAACGTCGCGCGTGCCCTCGCCGCTACGAAGCCCCCCTCCGTTGAACGATTTCGCAGAGGGCCTGGCCGTCCACGTAAGCACAAGCTTGTGCTCCCGCCATCGGTCTCCCCATCGCCGGAAGATGTCGCCGTCGCTGCATCTCCCGATGCCGAGACACCGTCCGGCTCACCAGACTGCAGTGCCCATGAGAGGCTCCCCCGCAAGAACAGGTGAGTTGTCCTTTCCGACGACGAGGATGACGATCCTGACGTGTCCGCAGCAAACGGCATCAGCGAGGAGAGCAACACCGGCGGCCATGGTGCTGATCCGGCCATGGTGCTGATCCATGCTGGGCATGAGGAGGATGCTGCGCGTGAAAACGCGGAACGTAGCGTGTTCAATGCACTCATGCAGGAGCTGGATGACGACGAGGTCGCTGACGCAGCTGCAGCCGTCGCGGATGCCATTGTCACGCCTGAACAACTGCCCCCTCCTCCTCCACCCGAGATGTGCTCTTCGTCTGACAGTGGGAAACGGGGCAAGTACATGGACTGGTATGGACTGGGGCATGTCCCCATCATCCATAGCGCCGTGATCCGCACTGGCAGCTTCACAAAAGCTGTCCATCATCTCCGCGACCACTACCACCTCCCTCATGCAACATCCATCTACAACAAGCTGTCCCCTACCACCGTGCATGGATGGTACGAGAAGGGATCCCTCCGCCTCCGTCCAGTCTACACTGGCGCACTCGCAGCTGCACCTGCTGCCCCTATTGAAGAATCCGCGAAGACATCGTCGAGGGTACAGGGCAACCGTGGCGCGAAGGGCCACTTTGCAGACCACCCTCAGCTCAAGGCTGAAATCCTGCGTGCGCTCGAGCTCATGCGCGACCGTGGGACTCCGCTGTGCTCCGCCACCATCCGCGAGAAGGTTCTTGCGGTCATGACGGAACATGGGGTCACGCATGTCAACGGAAAGCGTGTGGACGAGCTGTTCCATCGCTCATGGTGCAGGAAGTTCGTGGGCTCCGAGCTCGGGTGGTCATGGCGCTGCGGAACTACAGCTTCGCAGAAGCTGCCACATGACTGGGAGGCTCGCGCACACTCGATGTACAAGCGGACAGCATTTCTCATCCGCTTGCATGCCATCCCCGACTCTCTCATCGTCAATGCGGATCATACCGGCGTGCACCTCGTGCCGGCACCGCGGTACACGTTCACACCACGTGGTGCAACGGAGGTGAAGGTCCTGGGGAAAGAGGACAAATGCCAAGTAACCGCCCTTGTCGCTTCTGCTGCCGATGGTGAAGTCCTCCCACTCCAGGTCATCTGGACTGGGAAGACCAACGCATGCCATCCCCGCGGCAAAAACTCCGATCACATGCTGCGCAACTGTGGATGGCTTTTTTCGCACACGCACAACCATTGGGCCAGTGTGGAGACGACGAAAGAGTGGTTTGTCATGATCCTTGAACCCTACTTCATCGGTGTGTGCAAATTTCAGCGTCTCTCCCCGGATCATGCCAAACTGCTCCTTGTCTTGGACGCATGGCATCCGCAAGCATCGGCTTCTTTCCAGGCATGGATCCGCGAGAGGTACCCATGGGTTCTGCTCGTGTACATACCCGCCGGATGCACATCTAAGCTGCAGCCGGCGGATGTTGGTCTCCAGCGACCCTTCAAGGCAGAGATCTCCAAAGCCTACTCGGCATGGGTGGGTGACAAACTCAAGACCGATGAGAACGTCAACATGGGCATGCGGCACATCAAGGATGCGGCCGTCGGTTGGATGGCCAAGGGATGGGGACACCTGCGGACAAACAACCAGCTGGTCCGCAATGCGTGGTCCGGCTCTGGGTGGGGGATTGTGTGGGACGTGGCCTTTCAGAGTGAGGCTGCAGCGGACACCCTGAGCTTCATGACGGACCAGGAAATCCAGGGGTACGAGGAGGAGGACTTTGTTGTTTGACGTGTCACGTGATCTTCGCTTCTTTTGTCTTTTGTGATAATCTTTCATTTCCCCCCCTCCCGGCATCAAACAAGCACCACCATAAGGGCGAGAAAACCACATGAGTCGTGCAATTTGCTCCAATGACCGCGAAAACGAGTTTGCATCCAGAACACAACACATAGAACATCCCACCTGGTCCAACATAGGTGCCCTAAAATGAATTATTAAAGCGTATTCGTTTTCGTGCCCACAAATTAGAAAGTGTATCTGTATTCGTAAATTAATCATCCAAAATAATTATTTAATAACGAAATTACGAAGCACTAGGGTATTGGCCGAATGACTATTTTTGCTTTCTGGGTTTAAAGGCGCAAACTGAAGCTTAATGGCTCCAGTCAAATGGTCTAAAGCTTGGCCAAATCCGAAGGATTTTTCTCAAATTCTTGGCCAGGAATTCAATGAGATGTTTGCACCTTTTGGATGATACACCGCTGTACCCGCTCTTCTTATTCTGGTGGCAGATGGTCAGCAAGAGGTAGAGAATCTTGATGAGAGCAAAAATTTTTGCACATCACATTGGATGAGGATGTTTATATGGTGCAACCACCTGCCTTTTTTGTTGGCACCAATAAGGTTTGGCAACTTCACAAGACCTTGTTGTCCCCGGATTTAAGAACATAGAGATCACTGCCATGCTTTAGAGTAAGGGATACCTTTGTAGCGGAGTGGACCATGCCTTGTTTCTGAATCCTCCATATTCTTCCTTGGTGGCCATCCTGGTTTGTGTCAACAATCTCGTCATTGCTTCTCCTAGCCCCTCTCTTGTATAATNTCAATTGGCCTGGCTCAAGTCTTCCTTTGCATGGAGCTCGAGCAGGACCGGCAGAACTACTCACTCCATTTCCACTAGGTTTCACACGTGTGCGACCTAGGAGAGTCATTTGCCCCTTTGTTAGCTGCAAATGTGTCCATATTGACGCCCATGACCTATGCGGGTCAGAGTCTGTTAAATTCCCTTGACGTTTCAAAGCTTGGGAGGGTCATTGATGTCGCCAACTTCCACTCCGTCATGGGTTAGCTCACGTACCTGGCTACGAGGACCCAGGCTCATGCTGCATGTGTCATGATCTACTAGGCACAGTTCTCTCAGTGTCAATGTGAATGACAGCTCAAGACAATGCTTCTTGTAGTTTACTCTGATATCTCTACGATACGCTTCAAGCTGTGCTAAGTAGCACAACCTCCCATGGTCATTGATGGCTACACAAACAATGAATGGAGGCATGACATTGATTCTCACAATTGATCCAGGTTCAACATCCTGGTGAGTGGCACTAGTTTTATGTGGGAGCGTCGTAATCATAGATGTGTCACAAGTACCTGTAGCGAGGTTGGTTGTGTCGTACTTTGCTCAGGGACATGTAAGGGTATTGTGTCGCTTGTTGCAACAATTGCATGTTCCCATTCGCTACATCACCTAACGTGGCAACAACAAAAGAAAAAAAAAGAAACCATTACTCAGAAATCATGGCAGGCATCACTCACGCTCCAAGCACATCATTGTTCATGAGTATATGAATCCTGGTGCTGTCCACGCCATCTATGTTGATACAAAGTCATATCCTACTAACGTTTTGGTCAAATTCCTTTGCTCTGGTCCATGCTGGTTGTCTGAAACGAGCACCGGATGCACCTCTTGCCATGTGTCTGCCATGACGTTCTCCTCTTGCAGTTCTGATGTGTACTTTTTTGCCCGCAATGTACCCCTTTGTTGCATGTGGGCTTTTATGTTTGCGGGCCACGGGGTGTTAGCTATGTTCATGACAGTACAATGTTTGTCCACTGGACTCAATACACATGCATACATGCAGGGAAGAAAAACCAACATGGCTTCAGTTCACAGTGGTGCTCGGCCACAGCCACACACACTTGCTTACCTAGATTGTACCTCATTCAACAAAAAACACAATGTAATGCAATTCTAAATATCTTGGCATGAGTAGATGGATCTGCTAGCAACACTTTCTATCACAATGACCTTTGCTTGATGCTCGTGACTTCTGTGCATGCCCACATTCACTTTAGGATGATATGAAATTGTTTTGCATGCACGTGATTGTTTCAGACTCGTAGTGGGTATGGCCAGCTCTCGGTTGCTGATCGTGTTGGGGTCGTGTTGTCTCATTTTTCTGGCAGCAACCACTCTTGGTTTAATTTGTGAGGTCTAGCTTGACCCCGAGGATGGAGGCGAGCTCCATCTTGTATTTGACGCGTGAGTGAAGATCTCTTCAGAACAAGAGCCTCATTGTCACCACACGCCAGCGACACACACATTTCCATTTTTAAAGTACAAAGCATGAGTTGAGATCCACGGCGTCTTTCACTTCCTCACACCCTCGTGCGCTCTCTCTCTCTCTCTCTCTCTCTCTCTCTCTCTCATCTACCTCTACCAACAACAGTTAGTCCTAAAAAAGTGTAGAAAGGAACAAGAAACCCATTCTTCTAGGAAATGGGTATCTAGAAGTCATCCATCTGCTTGAACAACCATAATCCAACCACATCACAGCCATATGTGAGCCATCTCAGAAAACACTACGGTGATATCACAACAATTGCACATTCATGTCAAAACATTATCATGTACATGTTACAACCATCTCACAACCATATCACAACCATGTAAACCCCATCACAACCATACAAAACTATATCACAGCCATACAACAACCATATCACAACCTTATGACAACCTAGTTATAACCATGCCACTACCAGATGAAGAATATGTAAAACCATCTCATGGCCATATTGCCAACGTATCATAGTCTTATGAAAACCACATGACAACCATCTCGTAACCATATCACAACCAGATCAATAAGATATCAAAACCATATCATAACGACAACACAACGATATGAAAACCATATCTTAAGCACTATTTGGATTGCCACATGTCATTCTAAGTCCAACACAACGTGCTTTAGCATCCAGATGTTAGCAGTATATATTTTTTCATGGGTAAAATAGCTCAGATACTCATTAAATGTGAATTGTAACCCTCATCCACCCAGCTTGGAATTTGTAGAGTACATGACGGCGAAAAAGTGGAACTCTTAGTGCATCAACCATGGATAATCATGAATGAGATCGGCTTTGCCGATGATGTCTACTTTGACATGGGTCTCATTGTGTCACGTCTTCATAGAGCGAAAGCAACCACTCAAAGCTACACAGTACCTCTGATACCAATGTTAAAGTTATTTCGCAATCGTATCCTTCGTGATTGGCATTTCATTTCATGCTCCCTTTCCTTTTTGACCAATTTTGCATAATGTTACAAATGAAAGGCAATGTACTACTCAATATGGAGATTGTCGTTGGTTTGTTATCATAATGGTTACTATCGTTGGCGGCAGACTAGATTTCTCACCCGAGTCCGATGAGAAAAGCGACAAAAATTGGATGGTGGCATCACTTCGAGGAGGAGGGTGGATGTAAACGTTTTTCATGCCCATCCAGCCACGGCCTTTGGGATAGGTGTTCTATGTGCCCCTGTTTGGCGTGATTAACATTTTTTGTGTGCGCCCATAGTACAGAACCTTAACAAAAACCGTGTCCATGGTACTAAACTATAATCACAGACTACTCCCAGTTTGTCTCTAAGCACATTTTTGGCCCAGCTTTTGCATCGACGCGATGACCTATGAATGTCGGTTTGGAGTGCTAACGTCAGCTACCTCGTAAAAAAATCACGATCCCCCTTCCAAGGGATTTGTAACTTTCTTGGAGGTGGTTTTGCATGTGGTTCGCATGGAGAGTCCAAAACTTCCCATGCATTGAAAGGGAACTGCTGGCTGCACTACCGTGGGGTCCAGCAGGTTCCATGCTAGGCAACAGGCGCTTGCGCAAGAAAAAAATCCTCAACCTCGACTGTGATTCGGGATAGTGTTTGATCAAGGTTTGCAGGTTAAACTAGGGGATTTACTTGTTTGTTGTTTTATGCAAAAGTCGTCGCTTTAGGAGCACGGTTGTTAAAAAAAGTCATAGCTTGACCGCAACTTCGTCAGGAGCGTTAATTCCATGAAGAGCAACAAAGGATGCCACTCCAAAATGATGTTTCGTTGTCACTTTGAAAAATAGGAGGCACGGTTCTAAGATAATTTTGTTCTATGGACGCACATACAGAATTATTTTGTGCTATGGCCGGTTTTCATTAATCGTGCCAAATAGGGGGCATGGTTTGTGTTATGCCATTTTATGCTGGGTTATGAATTATTCCTATTAATTTCCATTAGACATAAAATTTCAAAAACGTTCTTTCTCCTGGTTTTTGTACCATCTTGTCCACCTTTGCGAGCTCAACTAAAATGCGAGACTCACCCCTTCATTGGACAAGGTGCGCACAATAATCTTCCAACTTTAAGAAATTCCACAAAACAGGTCCTAACATGCAAAGGCACATCCCACTTGGCGGATGTGCAACGATTGACCATTGACGACAGTTGATCTGTTATTCTTCTTGCAACGTTTGAGACACATGCTGATGGCCCTGGCAGGGGCCGCCCACAAACAACGTGGAGGGTTTTTCTTGATCCACCTTGATGTGGATCGAGCAAGACCGCTCATCGAGAGTGAGGTCAATCTTGGCCCTTCACTTTCCAACGTGACACTTGTCTCTCGGACTAGATTTGAGCTAGAACTGAAAATGGCTACCGAAGACAAAAACAAAACGCTTTAATCCACAGTCATTTGTACCAGAATCGTTTGGACCTCAAGGAATAAATTAAACTAATACATGATAACATATTTAGTTGGACATATGTTGTGCTTAAGATATTCCTATTTTTTTTCATATTCTTCCACTGAAAACAAATAATTACCTTATATCTTGTCTTGGTTTGGAATAATGTACAACCAAACCGTTCTCAATTCTTCGTTCAACTACCTTAACAGAAAATCACATGAAATCTATAGTCAAGTATCATTTTCATCTAAATATAATTTCTATTTATTATTAGTTCATTTGTTATTTTAAATGTGCTTATCGTACTCACTAACCCATGCACGCCTTGCATGGAACCTTGCACCCTTGTTCATTTTTATGAACTATGACACCGGTTTGAATAACACAAATCCAAATTGCACACAAATCCACCTCAGATTGTTGGTTCTTGTGTCACATGCACGTAGTGACCTTTGGACTCATTGCACATCCCACACATCACTGATGCAGGTGACTGAGAGAGCCTAGATGCTGCCGCCGGCGCGTTCACCGTCACCAAGACATGGTTGTAGGCAATGTGAACTTCAGCTTTATCTTGTCACGAGGAGACTTGATGCTAGATCTAAGCACACCCGGGTCCTTATCCGCGGTTGATACATTTCCATTTAAGTGAGGATAATAAAGGGGGAGGGCAGTTCGATCCCTTGGCTGTGCGTTGGTGAGCATCAAGCATCGAGCGAGAGCGGGCTCGCCGCTCGTTCGCTCGCTTCGCTTATCCCTTCACCCCGACGAGAAGCACTCTGTTGACTTGTGACTGCTATGCGTGTGACTTAAAAACCTCACCTCACCTTCTATGTTTGATGGCTCTCTACCATTGTTGAGGTCCATCTTTCTGTCTTCTCTCTATCATACCACACCTCACTACTTCCACATCCTACTGGTATCAGAGTAGGTAGAGTGCGTGTGCATTGTGTTTGAGCTCAAACACGAGATCCAGACAGTGGGTTGTCCCACCGTCGCCGTTGCTCCTGCCGTCGCTCCCGCCGCTGCCGCTGCCACTTCTGCCCCCTGCCGCACTGAGTGTCTTCTCTGCCAAGGTGCGATCTGAGGCACAGGCTTCGTGGTCAAATTCTAACCTTTGGCATAGTGTGGAACGGCTGTCATTTCATTAAGCTGCAGTCCGCCACCTGCGCCGTTGCTGTGTTCTCATACACAACAGCAAAAACAATCGCAACTACAGCAGAAACCTCTTTGGTCGCCGCTCGCTCTCTTCTCTTCACCTTGAGGAGTCGCTTTTGTAGTTCCCATGACCATCGCAGCCGCACGTGGTCATTCTCTCTTGTAGCACCCGCAGCAACTACCCCAGCCTAGCAGCCGTAGCAGCATCGACATTGTTAGTGCTTGTTGTTCTCAACAACACCAATAGTATCGGTAGATGCAGCATTGGTGGAGGCGGCAACTGCGTTTGTGCTCCTGGCAGCTGTTTTGGCTGCCACTGTACGTGCCTGAAGTGTTGCAGCCTCAATACCAACAACAACTGCACCGCTGTACCACACCACCATCGTGATCCCGGCACAGGAGCACTACGTGGTCCCGCCGCCACTACTACTCCCGTCGCCACCGCTGCTGCATCACCAGCTTTCTCAGCAGATTGCATCAGCACTTTCGGCAGCTGTGACAATAGCTACGGTGGTCCGAGTTGCGGTCCATCCTAAAACCCTAGCCTCTAGCACCCCGCGATAGCTGAGTTGGTAACAATCACCGCAACAGCACCACTAACAACATCAGCTGCAGTCGCAGTTACAGCAACATGACATCTTGTTTCTGCCACTCCGGTGGCTACGGCTACCACACTGGTGCATGATGAGTCCATGAACGCAGCCACGCCCGTGTCCTACAATGAGGATCGTAGCGCAATTCGTTTGGTGAGGCATCGTCGCGGAGCGGTAGAGGGATCTCCTGCGTCCAACCTCTCGTCTCGTACTTGACGTCATTTGGTAAGAGACACCCCCTCCATCACCTAGGAAACCTTGGGGGCGATTGATTTGACTACGGTCGAGGCTGCCGCAACGGAGTTCTTTGCCCGCCTCACCAGAGACGTAGTCTCTGCATCGGTCCCTGTTACTAGCGCTGCCTATGCTGTTATAGAAATCGCTTCTGCATCTGTAGCCACCTTCAAAACCATGGCTAGAGCATCCTGTGCCCCTACAACCACCTCAGCGGGCCGTGCTACTAAGGCCTACACCGAGGCTGTTGTCATCATCGGGCCCATTGCTGCAGTAGCTGTTGACATCTACACATAGGTCTCCGTTCCCGTGTCAGCGATTGCCTCCAGTATTACAACCGACGCATCTATTGCAGCTTCAGCAGCAACAACCATTCGTACGTTCACTGCCACTGCATTAGGAGTCCCATCGTCAGCATCATCTCCAGCCGCTGTTGTGGTGACTGCTGCAATCTCCGTGAGTGCTTTCCTTACAACTCTAAGGGCAATGTCAGTCGCTGGCACTCTTGCGCTATTGGTCCCCATAGTGTCTATTGCATCTGTGCTCTCTACTAGAGCAGCAACATCCATCATTCCTCGTCTTTCTTTCCTGCACCTGCCTCCTGTAGCATCCAGTGCTTGAGTTGTGCTCCTACACTCGTTCTTGCATACTGGTTGGTCCTCTCCTGTCTACTCTCCTCTTGCTCGGGCTGGGGTTAGGACTTGTCCTGCAATACCTTCTACACGTGCACACAACACTTCCTTTTATCTCATGCCCACTTGGGCAGGGGAACCTCTACCAAAGAAATCAATAGAGCCCCTTGTTTGTAACCATGCCTGGTGACGACGAGTTTTTTATAGACGGCTTGCAGCGGCAATTTAACGGTGTGCTTGAGGTACAGAGTGAAGCTGAAGATCACCTCAAGCTGCCAGTGGACAGCCGTGCTGCCTTTGTGAATGAGGTTGCTTCCATTATCCTCTAGCGCTTGCCGACCGCGTCTGTCACTACTACCATTGGCTCCACAGCTGGTACCAACTCTAGTGCCTCTTCTACCCCGTCTGCCGGCAACCCCTCTCCTGCTAATGCTGCTAAGATGATTGCTCCTGCCCCACGCTAGCATGACTTCTTCTTGCAGCCACCTGTCCTCTCCCCCAGTCTTGCCTTCTCTTCTTGGGAAGTTCCATTCAGTGTCTGGGCTCAGGGTGAGCGTCTCTGGGAGTAAAACTTTACCCCTGGCCTTGTTGCCAGCCCGCCTTTTGTCCCTACTCCCGCTGAAGCTGCTCGTGCTCTCCGCGCCCTCATTCTCGTAGCACCTGAGCATCTTGTGCAAGACACTGGCACGTTCAACGCCGATCCCACAGCTGGTCACGATGCTGACGTTGTGGGTGCCTATGCTGTGCTGCGCCGTCGTACTACCATCACCAGTCAGGCTGTGTAGAGTGCTCTCCCTGTGAAGTTCAACACGCTGGTGATCCGTGCCGATGAGACCGTTGACGCCTACTGGGCTCGCGGTCTCAAGATACTCCACGACCTCGGTGATGTTGCCCTTGGGCAGGTGTCTGCTGTCTTCACTGTGGTCAAGGGGCTCATCCCTGAGCTCTCTGACCTCCCTCACAACGTCAAAGCATATGAGCTGCAACGCCTTGCCTCACAACCTGTCCTTATGAAGTCTCCTCCAGGCGTTTGTGCACTCTTGGACGAGGCAGCAAGACGCCGAGCGTCTTGCTGCCTTGTGGACTAGTCTCCATACTAATCGACTCCATCGCTCGGCCGTCACAGGATTCGCAACTTTGTCGACCGCTTCATCCCCCTCCATAGCCTCCTCATTCTCCTCTTCCACCTCTTCCTCTACCAACTCCATCGCCATGGCTGTTGCCTCCCAGGGACGTGGCTGTGGTCGTGGCAAGGTCAAGGGCGAGGGCAAAGAGAAAGCATCTGCTTCCTCTTCTTGTGTCCTTGGTGTTTTGGTCTGTTGGAAATGTGGTTCTCATGACCACTCGGCATGTGCGTGTCCAGCTCCTCCGGATGACCTCCGCCTTGTTCGCGATATGTGTGCACACTGGGCTCGTACTGCAAGTACCTCTACAGCAGCCATGTCCTCGTCCTTTGCATCCTCATCCTCATCGTTGATGACCCAGTCCTCTGCCCAGGCCTTCTCTACCATTGGGTTGCTTATGGTCCTCCGATGGTCCCATACCCTTGGGGTTGGCTGCCCCCTGATGGTGCTCCACCCTAGGCGGCTCCACCCTCGTCCACCTGCACCATTCTATCGTGGTTCCCTCCTTCCTCCGGCGCTTTGACCCCGGCCTCTGTGGTGTCTTTCGCGGGTGACGGTGAGCTTCAACTAGAACAATCTCTTCTTCAGCTCATCCGCCTTCACAATCAGGGAGGTGAGGGTGTTGCTCTGTTGGCCAGTGGTCATACATGTCAGAGTGACGGTGTTCTTTGTGGTGACTCCCTAGGTCATGTGCATGGGTCATTGTCTCCCTTCGTTCCATGGATTGAGCATTGGTAGTCTGTCCTTCTTCCGCGTTGTCTTACTGCTTGTGAGTCGTCCCCTCGCCCTGCACTCACTGTTGGAATTGTGGTGACATGTAGTGTCCTTCCCCCCGTTCGTGCGATGGGTGGTTTCTAGATCCTGGATTCGGGAGCCACCCACCACATGACATCTGTACGTTCCTCATTCATCTCTCTCGACCCTGCTAGTGCTTTTTTCTTTGTGCGCACTGGGTCTAAAATTTTGCTCCCTGTTCAAGCTGCTGGCATCGTACGTTTTGTCGGTCCGAGTGGCTTTGTGTACCTTCAACGTGATTTGTATTTCTTCTTTGGAGATCAGTCTGTTATTGGTGCCCTGCCTTGACGATCAACACATAGACTTCTCTGCTAGTCATGGTGCGGGCTCTGTGCATATGCACCCCTTTGGTTGCATTGTTCTTAGTGGGGTTAAGTGTGACAATTTGTACCGTGTGTCCTTGTTCTCCTCTCTTTCCACCTCGGTTAGTGCCGCACTTGTCCATGTGGCCCCCTCTCTCACACCTGACCTTGTCCATGTGTTACACCGCCGTGTCGCTCACGTCCACACTGATTCCATTTCTAGCATGCTTTGCCCTCAGCCTGCTCTGGGCCTGTCCCCCTCTACTTTCCTTGCTCCATGTCACGTTGATTGCCTTGACTGTACACAGGGCAAGATGCATCGCTCTCCCTTCTCCCTTCTCGGGATAGGAGCTTTGAGTCCTAGTCCCGTAACCCTCTTCATCGTGTGCATGCTAACATCATGGGCCCTATGCCCCATGATCTCCTTGGTGATGTCGGTCATTATGTGTATTCCCTTTCAATGCATCGAGAGTCTTAAACCCCTTATACAAACTCCCCGCAAACCACCCCGTGAAAAATCACAAGGGCCAAATAGCTCGGATACCCATAAAACGCAATGTGTGACTCTCATCCGCCTAGCACCGGCAAAAAAAGACCTGAAAAACCCAGTCCAACATCATGCTTGCTCGCGGTATGCATTGACGGCCAAGCAAGAACAAAAAGTGCCTAGGGACAGCACTCCCACGCAAGAATCGCGAGGGACCGATGACCACTTTGGTTTTTTTTTGAAACGCAAACCCCCCAGTTTGATATAGGGTTTTGTATGTTTGGCGCCGGCGAAGCCCGCGTAAAATATAAAACCCTAAATGGAACTGGGGGATTTGCGTGTCGAAAAAAGGGGGGTCATCGTTCCCTCGCGATTGAGCGAAAACTCCCTTTTTCATTATTGATTTTTCTTTTGCACACGCAAATCCATTCATTCAACATCCAAACGTTAACCAAACCCTACCCCAAATTACATTCGGGGTTTTTGGATTTTAATGATGCTCGGGTTCCTGATGGGTCCCGCGATAGCGAGGCCAAGCAGGTTCCCTTTCAATGCATGGGGAGTCTCAAACTCCTGCCATGCTATGGACAAACTGCCCCCCACTAGTTTGAAAAATCCTTAAACAAAGGGGTTTGTGATACTAGCGGGGGACGCCGCATGTTATGCATTGTGGACGCATGGCATGCGGCCTCGTCATTCCCTTTTGCCTTTTTTCTTTGTTTCTAGAATGGCGGTAGCCGCTACCAATGGGTAGCTAGAGCATTTTTTGCTTCACGACGGGCGTATGAGTTGTATAGTTCCAAAAATTGGGTACATGCGTTCCCCGCCCTAGTTGCAGATCCCTCTACACTGAGGTTTGTGATTGTTAGGCAACAAAAAGTGACATCAACGTGTCAATGTGGCATGTCCTGTGACGGTTACACGCTGTGCACAAGGGGGGAATGTGGCTTACTACTGCGAGGCAAGGGCGAATGGGGCTGATTATTCCATGCCGATTGAATGAGGCCTTTTCTTTCAAGATAGGGGGGAATGAGGCCTACTCTCCAAAAACAAGGGAACTTAGTATTTCGGCCCCAAAAAAAAAAGGTAATGGCTATCCAGCATATCGACTGTCAGTGACAAAAGTGTTGGTTATGGTTGTGACACACGCAAGTGACCTCTTGAATCTACGTGCGCACACACATACACACACACACACACACACACACACACACAC
>SZWC01031877.1:1598-14826 GCA_023375785.1 Penium margaritaceum | reverse complement strand
TGTCCCATTACCATTGGTGACAGGGTAGCACTACCTGTCACCGGCGGTGAGACCTTTTCCCTCCTGGATGCCGCGATCGAAGACTCCCAAGCTCATTCAGACAAACTCCAGTCCCTTCCAGCGGAGACACCTGTCATGGAGCAACTCTCAACCGGCGACTGGCAGGATCGTGCGGAGGAATCCACGGAGCCTGGCGTGCAGGCCAACCTCCTGGGATTATGGAATAGGGGGCAACGAGTCTTTGGAACAAGCCTCCCACTAGAGAAAGAAGAGGAATTTTATCCCCTCCGCGAAGCAGCACCGCCACCGCCACCAAAATGGGACCACATGCTCCACTCACGCCTCTCACCCACGCAGCGGCAAGACTTCTCCGACTTACTGGACTCGTTTGCGGACATCTTTGCTGGATCCGCAGTTGACTTGGGAGCCGTGGAAGCGTTCCACGTCATCTCCACGGGGGACTCCGCACCCACAAAGCAGAAGGTGCGACGCATCCTACCGGATCAAGAGAAAATCATCTCCGAAGGGCTCGCGGAACTCAAGGCACAAGGGGTGATCGTCCCGATCGTCAGTCCCTGGCGTGCCAACTTGGTCATCATGGGAAAGCCGGACGGATCTAAGCGATTCTGCGTCGATTTCCGCGACCTCAACCGAGTGACTGAAGAGGATGCGTATCCTATGCCCCTCATCGTTGACATACAAGAGCGGCAGCAGGGTCGTGGCTGGTTTGCAAAACTGGACGTTAAGGCTGCCTTCCATGCTGTCCCCGATGCACCCAGATTCCATCGCCAAGACAGCATTTGTGACACCAGAGGGGCTTTACGCGTTTACACGCATGCCCTTTGGACTCCGGAATGCCAGCGTAACGTTTCAAAGAGTCATGGACTCCACCCTCCGTGGTATCCCCAACGTCAGTTGCTACATTGACGACATCATGGTCGCGGCCCACAGTTTCGAAGAGCTGTTCTCCTCCCTGGCCGCTGTGTTTGCTGCTCTTCCCAAGGCCAACCTCAAGCTCAAAGCAGCCAAGTGCTCCATTGGGGCTGCGGAAATTGAGTTCCTTGGCTTCGTAATGAGCGCGGATGGCATCAAAACAGACCCTGAGAAAATTGCGGCAGTGCAAGAATGGCGTCAGCCCACCTCCGCGGGACAAATCAAGATCTTCCTGGGCTTTGTTTCCTTCTACCGCAAATTCGTCCGCGACCACGCACGCATTATCAAGCCACTCCAGCAATTGACGCATCAGGACGTGCCATTTGACTGGACCCCAGAATGCGCGGATGCCTGGAAGGAGATCAAACATCGCCTGGTCATTGCTCCCATGCTCGAGTTCCCTGACTTCAACCTCCCATTCTCCATCACCACTGACTGGTCGAGGGATGGGTTGGGCGCCATCCTATCCCAGATAGTGCAGGAACCGACGCAGAAGGTGATTGCATACGCCAGCCGCGCCCTGACTGAGGGAGAACGACGGTATCCGCCGGTGAAGGGCGAGTGTCTGGCTGTCCTGTGGGCACTCCAACACTTCCGCGACTACATAAAAAATGGCAAACCATTCACGGTCCTTACGGACCATCAGGCTCTTCAATGGCTCCTCACCACTCAGAACCATGAAGGCATTATCGCCAAATGGGCACTCCTCTTGCAAGGATACAACATGAAGATCAAGTACCAGCCTGCGGTTGCCAACCGCAACGCGGATGCTCTCAGCCGACTCCCACGCCTCGACTGGCCAGAATTTGCCCCGGTGGCCGCGGAGCACCCTCCGGACATCCTGGCCTTGCCGACAAATGCTGAAGCGCAATGGGAGGGAGTGGCACGAGAATTTGACAAGGACGAACAAGAGATCGCCTTACAACTCCTGAACGAACTTGACCCCACCGCGGCAGAAACACCCGCGGAGACCCTGCCGACCATCCCCAAGTACGGACTCCAGCTTGCCCGACGGTACAACCCTGCGATCCGCGGATGGACGCTCAAGGAAATTTCTCCTCATCTTCCCCAAAGTTATACCCCATCACAAACCACACAACCAAAACCCACTACGCCACGAACTAACACCTTCCGCAACCCACTAACTCCTCCCGTCACCACAACCCCACTCCTCGAGAACCGCCATCCTCTCTCCTTAGTCGACTTCCTTCTTCACGCCCCTGAGTCCGCGGAGAGTCTCCGAGCTCTCTTCACTACTCACAACCCATCCCTTTCTTCTTTTGGTATCCGCCTCTCATGCACGCGCGAAGACATGGTTGGCACCCGCCTGCTGTCCAGATGTATTCTCCTTACCCATGCGCGCGTGCATGATGCCGTCGCACGTTCTCCTCGTACCTGGTCCCCAGCGGCGCTTACCCCCGGACCATCCGCAACATCCGAGGTCCACGTGGCATGGTGCTACCTGTGGGTAAATGGACGCAAGTTCGTGGCCATCGTGGACACTGGAGCCACACACACCACGATCGCGCTCCGGATGATCCGCTCACTCCACATGCTACATCTCATCCGGCCCACTCGGCTCCGCTTCTCTAACTCCACTGGAGAAATCGACGCGCCGCTCGGACAAGTCGCGGGCTTCCCCATGCAAGTGGCCAATGTGCATGCAGCACACACCGTCCAAGTCTGCGATGTCCGCACGTACGACATCCTGCTCGCGGCGGACTGGCTCGCACCGCGCAAAGCAGATATATTTCTCGGCTCCGGCATCCTCCGTCTCATTCCGAGTTCTGGCATTCGATCGTTCACTCCACTCTTCACTTCGCCCCGGCCACTTTCCAGCTCGACACTGCCAACCCTGGCTCCACCTCTCACAGGCACAAGACATACCCGACGTATTACGCGGAGCTCGGCACTGACCAACAGAACCAGTGCCATGGCTCGCCAGCACGGCTCGGGGACCGCGCCTTCGTCACGGGGGGGTGAGCCCTCTTGGCGGCATCTGCGGCGCCCTGCTCTCAACACGAGCACGGGAAACCAACCGACATGGACACCGACACCACCGGCAAGAGTGGCGGCCCCATCGCGGTCAGGTCCCACAAGAAGAACACCACACACAAGAACACCAGCGTCACAGATGGCGGCAACAGGGTCCCGGTCAACGCCAGTGACAGCCACGCCAGCCGTAGCTGCGGCCTCACCGCAACCCAGCCCTGCCGCAGGTGTAACTCCAACACGAACCCCGACATCAGCAGCAGGCATTCCACCGTGGTCAAGCCCCGCGGAAGGAACACCAACACAAGCCACGCCACCGGCGGCGAGATCGACATGATCTTCACAACAGAGCCCCGCCACAAGCACACCTCCAACGAGGACCTTGAGGCGCACGGAGCCCGCGGAAGGAACGACGCAAGCGACGGCGAGAGTAGCTGCTACGCCGACACCCAGCTCACAGGAAGAGGCCCAGGCACCAACAGCCACAGCTCCTTCCGCGGCGGTGACGGCACTCTCTCACTCGCTACCAACGCCGCATGGAAGCCCAAACCGGCAACCCACACGCCCCCTGTTGGGGGCAGGAACGGTGATGGAAGGGGCAGGAACGCACCTTGAAGAAAGTTCGGGGGATAGCGGAGAGCAGCCCAAGGCTGCCTTGCTGCTCGAAGTCGTAAGCAGTGTCATGCTTCAACTGCTGGCAGAAGTGCCGGAGGTGATCCGCGAGGAATTCGCGGATTCTCTCTTCGGCAAGATGTGGCAGGTGGTACTGAAGGGAGTGGCAACAGGAGCGACAGCCCTCGGGCTACACGAGAGGCAGGTACAACTGCTAGAGACGGCAGGCGCGGAACGCCTCGTCTTGGCCCTAAGAGACATCCTGAGTATCAACCCAAAGCTGGCAAGCGACATGCGAGGAGTCACGGAATTTCTGGACACCGAACAGCCGGATCCGTGAGTGGAGGCTGCTTGTGTGTGGTGGCTCAGGGTGCGAAGGGACCAGCGCAGTAGCCCAGAAGGACGCTACGTGCATCTGCTCCAGGAAAGGGCCAGAGCCCTCATCCTCTATCAACTGAACGACCAGACACCAGGATCGGCGGAAGCTCCGCGACGAAGATCCGCAGCGGATGAATGGAGGTGGGGATACCTGCTCAACCTAACATACGCCAAGTGGAGCGTTCAGTACCCACAAACGGAGCAGTCGCGGATGGCTGGAACTCAGGTGCCGGAGGGGCAATGGATGATGGCCATGGAAAGGTGCTGGACGCTGACGCTGCAAAACATACCACGCACCAGAGTGGCAACAGCAGTTGCGGCTAGACTTTGGACCGCGGTGCGAGAGAAGAAACTGCCACTCAAGGAAGAGGAAGTGCGACATTGGGCCAAGGAGGCGGCTGAAGTATGCCGGGAGGAGAAGAGCAGGAAGGACGTGGAAGTGGAAGAGGCGCGTGAATACGCCCAAATCACCCTCAACTGCAGAACATGCAGGAACGCTTGCGGAAGTTGTGGGAAACAGAAGCAGCTGAGACGGAGCAAGCTACCGCGGAGGCTGCAGAGGTTGAAATTCAAGTGACCCAGGAGCGCGAGGTGGCGGCCAAGGCGGAACAGGAGGCTGCGGAGCAACTCATGAAGGAAATCATGATGGATGCAGAGGCAGCGGTGGTAGCCGCACAAGTGGAGGTAGCAGCAGCAGCGGTGGCAGAAGTAACGGCAGCAGCAACAGAGGCAACGGTAGCAGCGGTGGCGGAAACAAAGGCCATAGAAGCGCAGATAGTGGAAGATACACGAACAGCCTTAGAAGCAGCCAAGGCAGAAGTAGCCAGTGTAGCGGCAGGGACAGTAAAAGGCGCAACAATGACTAGGACAGCAAAGGAACATGCAGCCGTGGAAGGGGGAGATCCGACGGTGAAAAAATACAAGGCTAGGCATCACCCTCCGGAGATGTCTGCCAGCGTCCTCCGGCGGAAGGCACAACTCAAGACCCGAGTGGCGGCGGTGGTGAGGAGAGCTGCGGAAGCAGCCAACCAGACCAGGGAGGCAGCAACCGCAGCTGACGCCAGCCGGAACAAGGAGCCAGAGCAGACTCCCCCGGGGGAAACCACTCCCGCTTCAAGAGGGAAGAGAAAGGCAGGTGAAACAGCGGCCGCAAAACCAAGGAAACAGCCTCGGACGCAAGTGGGCTCCAGCGTCACCCTCGAGAAACTAGCGCAAGCTCAACGGGAGGCCGTGCAAGCGGTAGAACTTCTCATGGCAGTCTTCCGCAAGGTCAACATGCCAGCATAAATGGTGCCGCCTCCGCTGCGCCCTGCCTTGGGAGAGACAGCTGTGGCGGATGTCCGCAAAGGGGCAGAACAACGAGGACACGGGCAAAAGGAAGCAACAGTAGTGGTGGTCTCCGAGATCAGTGAATCACCGGGGGAGTCGGAGGAGGAGCAGCCCCTCACACGGAGCCAGGGGCTGTTGCAAGCTCCAGGGGTAGCTCCGCAGAAAAAGGAGGAGGTGATTGAGCTGCACCGCGCCGGCGGACGCGGCAGACGGCTGGGAGGACCCACTGAGACTAGGCTACGCGACCAGTGGGATGAGGGAGAGCTTCGGGCGGTGGGGATCCTGCGGTTGTTCCCTGCACCTGACTCGTGGGATAGGGAGCCGCCAGTCTATGATGAGGACAACCACAGGAAGTTTGAGGCCATGAAGACGGAACAGGAGGCGAGGCGAGCCCGCGGATTGCCAGCGCGGGTGCTGGAGACGAAACGAAAGCCGGGGGAAGTGGGGGCAGAGAAAGCGGGAAGGAAGGGACCAATGGAGACGCAGGACTGGCGGATCTGGCAGACCGCCCATATCCTCCTCCGCGCCAGCAGCGAGCAGCAGAAGGCGGAGGCACAAAAGGTGTACGCGGATCTGGAGACACGGCTGGGTGTGGAATTTGATCGAAGAAAGAAGGATGACCTGGCCTGTCTGTGTGAGCACTACGCATGGGAAGAAGGCCGCCTCTGGAAACTGACTCCGCGGATCCTATGGGTACCTCCGCCCACACTGCAGAAGGCGGTGGTGGAGGCCTACCACCGTCATCATCACACCGGCACACAGGCACTAAAGGACCGACTAGCGCCCATTATCCATGTGCCCAATTTAGCGGCCCTCATTAAAGAGGTAGTGCAGCACTACGCCCCCTGCGAGCGGGCGCGGAAGACTACACCACGAGACCAGCCGCTGTTTCAACCTTCCCCCATCGGTGAGCCGCTGGAGAAGATCATCATCGACTTCCACGGCCCTCGCGCGCACCGCGACCAAGGGAACCGGTATTGGATTGCAGCAGTAGATCACTTCACGAAGTACTTCTGGGTCCGCGCCGTGCCCAACAAGAGCTCTGCCACCGCAGCAAAGTTCATCCGCGAAGAAATTTTTTACCGTTTTGGCGGATGCAGCGTGGTACACAGCGACAACGGCACCGAATTCATGGGGACCTTCAGAGAGGATCTGGAGGAATGGGGAGTCCGCCACGTGCACTCCGGGCGGTACAGACCAGAATCCCAGGGACAAGTGGAGCGGGTGCACGAGATATTGGAGCGAGCAGTGGCCACCGCGGAAGGTAGCAGCTGGGTGGAGAAGCTGAAGAAGACGGCGCACTTCATCAACATAACACCTAGTCGTGCAACCTCCTTCTCACCACACATGCTGCTTTTCGGCCAACCACCGCGAGCGACAATGGGGTTGCCTCAGAAACCACTGAAGCTGCCACTTGCCCCAGAGGAACAAGGGAAGCGCTCGGTGGAGGAGGAGGATAGGGAGGTCGCGGAATGGTTTCGCGAGCGCTGTGAGAGAACGACGGCAATGCGAGCGAAGGCAAGGCTGAGGGGTTCACTTGCTGCCTGGCGCGGATGTGACGCGGCCAACCGATGGTTGAACCATGGGCCCATCGAAGAGGGCCACTTGGTGTATCTCCGCCCCTTCCCTAATGCGGGACGAGAGGCGGGAGAGCCACGGGAGGTGTACCGCGTGGCCAGCGTTGAGGCAGGGCAGGTATGGTTGGAGGGACCGAAAGGGTTCAACGACCGCAGTTATCTAGCCACGGAGTTCGTGCTGCTGCCGCCAGCATGGCAAACGCACATCCCAGGGACTGGAGGTCGTCTACCGCCCCTGGGACAGCGGAAGGACTCGCGGGGGTGGAGAGCGGAGGAGGTACTGGACATCTGTGCGGAGCGAGTATCACAACAGGAGCAGGAGTGGAGCCAGGAACCTGAGGAGGTAGAGGAGGAGGAATCTGATGTCCGCAAACTGGCCGCGGAGGAGGTGAGGAGGGAACCACGACGAGAGCAGCCGAGGCGGGAGCAGCAGTCGGAACATAGGGAACAGCGGGAGCGGACGAAGAAGGAACCTGCAGGTGTGCCCGAACGTCAGACCCCGGCAGAAAAAACCCAGCAACCGTCCCGGGAAACGCCACCGCGGACCAGGGTACCAATGAGCCCCAAGACCCTGGCTACCTACACCGGCCCATGTGTGTGGTGCGGGGAAAATCTCCCTGCTGAGCCACGACTAAAAGTGGTGTGCCGAGTGTGCGNGAACGTCAGACCCCGGCAGAAAAAACCCAGCAACCGTCCCGGGAAACGCCACCGCGGACCAGGGTACCAATGAGCCCCAAGACCCTGGCTACCTACACCGGCCCATGTGTGTGGTGCGGGGAAAATCTCCCTGCTGAGCCACGACTAAAAGTGGTGTGCCGAGTTTGCGGGAAGCTTGCGCATCACCACGCTGGCGGGACCTCTAAAACCTGCATCAGAATAAACCGTACCTGCTTGCTATGCCTGAGAGAGGCGGCTGAGGAGGAAGCTGTGAAGAAGCAGCAGGAGGAAGAAGGAGCAGGACCCGGCGCTGGGGGAGCACCACCCCGCGGAAGGTGGGACCCAGAGGAAGAGGAGGAGGAGGAAGAGGAGGAGGGGCCAAGTGAGTGACGGAAAGGTCCGCATACAGTATCTGGGGCTACAATGAGACAATGGCAGGCGGAGGGACGAGTCGCGATAGAAGAAAGGAGGCAGAAGGAACGGGAAGAGAAGAAGTGTGCACAGTGCGGCCAATGGTGGGGAGTGGAAGTGCAGGATTGCGGCGGATGCCACCGCCAGATCTGTACCGGCTGCCTGGTACCGCCTCGTGACGGGCGCGGAGGGCGAAGTGGGGCCGCGGTGTGCAGAAGGTGCAGGGAGGAGATTGAAAGGCGACAAGGAGTTCGCAAGGCACCCCGAGTGAACGAGGATGGGGAAGAGGAAGAGTCGGAAGAAGAAGACGAAGAGGAAGGGGGAAGGAATCAATCCGCGGCATGTCCCACTTGTCTGAAGACGGTGCAGGATGAGAAAAAGTGCGTTGCCTGCATGAGGCCCGCCCACCGCGAATGCCTGGTGACGGGCAACTCCGCTTGGAAGGGCCAATGCCACCAATGCGTGGGCAATGAGCTACTGGAGACAGACTGCTACCTCAGCTTCACCGCGGAGACCCGAGAGCCTGCATGCCCTGCCTGTCAGGAAGGGATGGTGGAGTTCGGGAAAGGGTGTGGCATGTGCCTGAGGATGTGTCATCTGAGATGCGGCAAGAGGGGTAAGGAAGGGGTATGGACCTGTCACCGATGCCTCGCTCAACCCCGAAAAGAGGACTGGGGAACAAAGAACTCCGGATTGCGATGCTGCGGAGACGGATGCGGAGGGATCGTCACGGGGATGGCATGTAACTGTGAACACTGCGGAGGATGGGCCCATGCGCAGTGTGCTGCAGGGGTGGGAAGGAGTGAGGATGGTGTACCGCTGCACCAGCTGCAGGACATATGAGCGTGTCCCACACTGCTCGACCTGCAAGAGGAGATTGGGAGCAGGAGACATCACCGCAGGAGCCCGATGTGAGGGCTGCCAGCTGTATGTACATCAGGAATGTTCTGCAAAGTACCAACGAGAGGGCGGGGAGGTGGAAACATACTGCCGCCCCTGCCGACACCGCCAGCGACCAGGACCGCAAGGGAAGTTTACGCGCCTGCTGCGCAAGCGAGACTCTGGGGCAGAGTCTTGAGAAAAGGGGGGGTTGGGGGCATCAGTGTCAGGCGGGAATCCACCGCAGCTCCGCGGGGTGAGAAATGTATCCGCGGAAGGCCAGCTCCGCGGATCAGTAGATCCGCGGACAAGACTCTGCCGGGGGCAACAAAGCATGAGGAGACGCGCGGAAAGCTGGCTCTCGCACCAATGTTGCGGTAGAGCATGGGGTNGATCAGTAGATCCGTGGACAAGACTCTGCCGGGGGCAACAAAGCATGAGGAGACGCGCGGAAAGCTGGCTCTCGCACCAATGTTGCGGTAGAGCATGGGGTGGCGCGGAATCCTGTGGCGGAGGCGGGAAGAACGACCTGGCGGGAAGAATCGCGGTGGAGAGAGAACAAGAACTGAAAGAGGAGAAGGAGGCTGGGACATCGGACGTGCAAGACATCCGCCGACCAAAGCAAGAGACAGGTGAATGGTGACAGGAGCGCGACCAATCAGAACAAAGGGTGACAGCGGTAATCAAGGAGGGTAGACGGGAGGGCACATCGCGGAGGCGGAAGATTCAAGGAAGAACACGAGGAACCGCGTGCGCGAGCCACGGATGAAGAAAGTAACAAGTAGAAGATGGATAGTATGTGAGTGTGAGGACAAGACCCGCGGTGCGTAGCCGCACCGCGAGGAGTCCAAGTAAGGGAAGTAGGACAGTGTGAGAGGGATGAGACCGACAGTGTGTAGTTACGCTGTGCGGAGTCCAAAGTAGAAAAAGGCCTGACTGGCAGTAGCACAAGTGCAACTCAGACTTGCTTGTATTCAAGAGCATTCTGTGTACTCCGCAATCAGCCTTATAAAGTCCTTGACCTGTTCTCATCTCCCGTGTTCCATCTACTCCCCTCCAACCCCCAATTGCCCGCGGAGCGTGGTTCGCATATCTAGGGGCTAAGTGCGTGAAGAGCCGAGAGACCGAGTGGAGTGAGCTGCCGGCGGTCACTTGCTTGCACACGTCCGCGGAACGAGGTTTCCGCGGAAAGGAGTCGGACGCCACGAGGTGGTGGACTTCCGTGTGGCAAGGAGCGGACCGCGGAGCGTTGCTCGTCGGTGAGGCATNCAATTGCCCGCGGAGCGTGGTTCGCGGATCTAGGGGCTAAGTGCGTGAAGAGCCGAGAGTCCGAGTGGAGTGAGCTGCCGGCGGTCCCTTGCTTGCACACGTCCGCGGAACGAGGTTTCCGCGGAAAGGAGTCGGACGCCACGAGGTGGTGGACTTCCGTGTGGCAAGGAGCGGACCGCGGAGCGTTGCTCATCGGTGAGGCATCTGCGCCAGTGCTCCAAGGCTGTGTCCCGCGGACGACTGTTGCGGCCTCAGAGAGTACGAGAGAATTAGCAGTAGCGGTAGAGTGCCGATTCCGCAGGTCAGTGCGGAGCCGGACTACCCGCGGAGAGGAACAAAGACGCGGCAAAATTGGGGGTATCAGTGTCATGGTGCGGTAAGCGTGGAGAGTTCTTTGCTCTTTGTCAGCAGAACTGCACGTGACCTTCGGATCAGTCATTGATGTCGGCAGCCAGTTTCGTGCATCAGGACGTTGGACGACGGCAACAGCAACCACCGGCGCGGTGCTTCCTGCCACGACGGGCCGCGACCTCCGCGGGAAGTAGGGACTCCTCAGTGCCGTCCCGCACGCCAGTCAGTTCCTCACCAGGCCCCGATCCACTCATCCAGCACCGACGGGTAACTGAGTGGTTGGAGCAGCTACACTGGCGCCGCATAATGGATGCACTGGGCGAACGCGCGGAGGTGGAGAGTATCCACAGCTCTGCCAGTTACGGCTCAGTCCAGCATCAGCAGGGGCAAGAGAACTAGCAGGATGTGCCACTTGGGGCACGATGGTTCTCCGATGCACCACCCCCACTGGAGGCATCTTCCGGTGGTGGAAAACCCGAGGTTTTTCACGAATTGGTATATTGGCGCCAAAGCGGACAGTAGCAGATCCCCGGTGATGTGGAGCCGCAACCCGCAAACCCGCCTGTGCATCCGCAACCCTTACCCCTGAGTCCCGAGGATTCAGGAATCCCCGAGGCACCAACACCAGACGAGCAGCAGATCTGAGCGCGGCTGCAACAGGTGCGGCTCCCTGTCCCCACTCTTGGGATACCCCAGGATATGAATCCGCTGCATCAGCTAATAGGGACAACTCTGGGGATCCCAGCCACGGAACCACTTGTGCGCAGCCTGCAACAGCAGCCGGTGGCCACACCGGAGCAGCTCACGGAGGTCCCGCGGATGGGGGCATCCGTGTCCACGCAGACCCCAGGAGTTGCACAATCACCAGTGGACCACTTCCTCGTGAATCAGATCCCGCTGACCATGGGAGTGATGGCCAAAGGAACAGCCGCGCAACTCCAGGTGGTTGGAATGGCCCAACCATTGGGGCATCCGCAGGAGCAGCACCAGGGGGATGGTCAGGCAGGTGCGGCGCAACAGCTCTCCGCGTCACAGCCGAACCCGACCACCCTGCCAACCGGAGTGCTCCCGCAACCGCCGATGCCAAGCACACCACCACAGCAGCAGACGATGAGCACCACGCAGGCGGCGACCATGCCGCATCCACACGCGGTGGGACTACAGCAGCCGGCGCATCCGCCACCGCAACCCACAATGAATGTGGGGGTGATGGCATGGCCCCCTGCAATCACGCAGCCGCCACCACAGATGCCTCAGCCTGGAGGCAGAGCCGTCCAGCAAAGAAACACGCTCCAGCCTCTCCCAACCGGGACCCCGCCAACAAGCCATCAGCAGCAGACGGTTGGAAGCAGAGCACAGCCAAAAAACACAACACAGTCTCCTGCGGTCACACAAGCACTGTGGACACACCAGGCGTAGCAGCAGATGGGTCCAGTGGCGATTGGGATGATGCCACACGCGCTTGTGCTCAACATGATACCGCAGGTGCCCATGCTCACTTATCAGTAGCTCCCCCACCAGCAGCCAGTTGGAGCAACGCCAGTTGGAGGAACTCACCAGACCTCATTGGCAACACAGGCTGCACAGAGCAGCGTGTACCTGCCACCACAGCAGCTACCTGGGAATCCGCACCTGACTACCAGCGCGGGACCAGCAATTCACCCTCACGTCCCGGCGGCAGCCCCACCAGCTCAGATGTATTGGGTACCGCAGACAGCGGCAGTACCAGTGCAGGGGAATCTGGTCCCGCCGCCTGGGACTGCATTCTTCTCAACACCCTACACTGCCTCAACAACCACCCCCTCTTTCTGGTACATGGTTCCCCCCCACGCAAGCCAGTCTTCCCACAACCGCGGGACAAACACAGATGCCGGCCCCTACGACTGGATACTGTGCGACTCCATCTGCAAGCATTCCGGTATCACATGCTGCAACTGCATTGGCGGCTAACCGCAACAGCGTACCGTAGCTACAATACATCCGCTCTGAGCCCGCCAAAATTCCCCGATTCGACTCCTTTAAGGGTGCTCCGGAGGAAGACCCCTGGGTCTGGCTCAAACATATCACTCTCTACGCCAGCATTGGCCGGATTCCGCCCGACCTATGTCTCGCCACCGCAGAACTCCATCTCCAGGGTGTGGCAGCGGACTGGTACAATGCACGAGCCCCTTTCCCGTTGTTCGAAGACTTTGGGAACGCCCTCATCGAACGCTTCAAGCAATTGACGAAAGAAGAAGCGCTGCGGAAGATTGAGAAAGAGGTGATGCGCAAGGATGAGGACATCCGCCGATTTCTGGATCAGTTCCTGACCTGGGCCTCTGTGGCCAAAAGCCCGCAAGGGGAAGGTCTGCCGCTATGGGTCCTGCTACAGAATCTCATCCGCGCACTCCCGGATGAGATCAACAGTCTGATGATTGCCGACCGCTACCTATCCCTCCAAGAGGCGGTCCAAGACGCCACAGCCATCTTCACGCGGCACCGGTCTACCCGACAATACCAGGGCAACGATATCACTACATCCTCACACGCGCCCCCTCCGCAGCAACAAAAACCAAAAGCTTGCTACACATGCCAGTGCTTGGAGCACATCGCCCGAGACTGCCCGCGGAAGCGACAGACGGCACCGCGCCCTGAACCGCCTGCTCAAGATCCCATGGTGCAGCAGTGGCAGTAGTATTACAACCAGGCATGGCCAGGACCGCAGCAACAGCAGCAGACAAGGCCGGCAATGGAACACCTACCTCAAGCTACCCCTGGCGGTCAGGGCATTTTGCCCAACCCAACGCCATCCGCGAACCCTGCAAATGGAGCCCGCAACGTCAAATTGGGATTACCGATGG
>SZWC01031876.1:0-21834 GCA_023375785.1 Penium margaritaceum | reverse complement strand
AGCTCCCCCCCCCCCCACTAGTCTAGAACTTGTTACTCAGCTAACCAGCCAATCAGATAATAGTCCTAGACCTTTTTTCTGGGAGGCAGAGTTTTCTCGGTGAGCCCTGCTAGACGCCCGACAGCCCAAAACCCGGGCGTCGTCCGTTCTGCCTGAAAACTAGACCATACCATAAAACCAACACTCCAAACGCAGTTGTGGGGTCAGAATGAGCTAGAAATATAACATCAAAGAGTTATGACTGCCCAAACACAGGTAGTGCATACGACGGTCCACGATGCCAAACAGTGCCACACAACAAGAGACATGGACCCTAGGCAAAGCATGATGCTGCAGACGCAATGGCACAGTCAGAACGAGCGCTGGGAGCATGCAAACAACATTTGAGGTGGCAGTGACTGCCGGCGGCCCGACCGCCGAGGAGGCCTGCCGATGGAGCTAAGCACGTCGCCAGAGGGAGGACGCTCCAGCGAACTGCGAGTAGGCCTCAGCGTGCGTCGGCCCCACCGGACGACACTCCAACAGCGTCGAGGCTCGCCATCAGTCATCTGCACACCGTTGTACACAAACCGGGAGGAAACAACAAAGCACAATGAGAGATGCGCAAAAAACAAAAATCCCCCATGACTCACAAGCCTACTGCACAAAGGCGCGTGGAGACACAGTCAACAACCCGACTCCCCCAGGGCACGCAGAGACGCATGCAGGGATAAAGAGAGTCATTCACGGATGCACGACAACCGAACTCACAGCCTTCTTGAACGAGTCACGCTTCAGTGCTTTGGTAAGAAAATCAGCCAGCTGCCGTGCTGTCTCAACCCACAGAATGCTGATGCTGCGGTCATGCAATAGTGAACGCACATAGTGATACTCAACGTTGATGTGCTTTGTGCGTGTGTGATGCATGCCGTCATTGTCGGCGATGGCCATGGCACTCTCATTGTCACAATGCAACGTGATGGATGCGAGGGGCTGACACAACTCGGACAACAGACGACGCAATTACACACTCTCACACGCGCCTCAGCCAAGGGCCACGTACTCAGCCTTAGCAGTGCTGCGTGCAATGCCCCCTTGCTTTCCACTGCGCCATGATACAGCCGTGTCGCTGCTCAGGAAGATCGAGCCGGTGCGACTCTTACCGTCTGGACAACCGGCCTAGTCACTGTCGGTGTAGCCCATCGTGACGACAGACGGCGGGCGGCGGAATACAAGACCTCGCCGAGGAGTGGAGACGACGTAGCGCAGTACTCGGATCGCGGCCTCATAATGGAGGTAACGCAGCTCCTGAGAAAACTGAGCCAGGAGGGTAACGACGAACGCGATGTCTGGGCGCGTTGTCGTCGCCAGGAACATCAGTAACCTGAGGACTCGCAGACACATGGTCACGTCAACTGGCTACCCCACAACGACTGGGTCAGGACTCTTCAGCTTCACCTGACCATCAGGTGACATGGGTGAAGATGCGTTGGGCACGAGGGGCAGGTCCTCAGTGAAGCGAGTGGACAGGGTCGGCACATAGGCAGCCTGGTAGACGTGCAGAATGCCCTGGGAGCAATCATGCTCCGAGATCCTTCATCTGGTAGGCGGTGTGCAGCAGGTCCTTAACACTCTGGATGACATCCATGTCAGGCGACGCAATGGGGAGATCCTCGACGTAGATTAAGACAACGGCGAGGGTCTGGCCTCGCGGGCTGACGAACAGTGCGGGGTCAACGGTGCTGCGATGAAGGTTGCCGCGAAGGAGCGTGCTGTTAATCTCCTGGTTCCTGCATCGAGGCGACTGCTTCAAGCCGTAGAGGGCCTTGCATAGCCGCTAGACTCTCCCAATGGCATTGTTGAAGCCTGGAGGCTGCACCATGTAGAGCTCCTCATCCTCCAGTGAACCATGGAGGAAGGCGTTGCTCACGTCCATCTGATGCACCTCCCACCCATGTTGGGCAACCAGGCCGAAGAGCGCCCGGCTCGTGGAGAACCGGCCAACTGGGGCAAAGATCTGGTCGTAATCAACCCCAGGGACGTGAGCAAACCCCTTCGCTGTGAGGCGGGCCTTGTACTTGTCCAAGGAACCGTCGGGCTTCCATTTGCGCCGAAAGACCCACTTGGCACCGATGGCCTTCCAACCTGAAGGGAGGTCGACAAGGTCATACACGTGGTGCTGCCAGTGAGCTCGTCAACGCAGGCAACATCCCAGTGTGCAGCCACAGGAGAGGCTTGAGCCTCGCGTAGGGTGGCTGGGTCCTCTGGGCATGCTATGGAGCGAACTGAGAGAGCGTGTACATCTCGAGCTCCAAGTGGGATGCCTTTGAGGGTAATCATGACAGCATATCGATTCTCGTGATGAAGCATGGCGTAGCCCAATACAGAGCTTGGATGAAGGTCTGTAATGATAGCCGAAGTAGTCAGGCCGAGGGCCTTAGTGCCAGGGTCCCCAGTCACGACTGTAGGAGTGGAAGAGACACGTGGAGCGACAGGGGGCCGAGACGCCGCTGGGCGAAGGTGCTGCGGTCTGCGCGCTCACTGACGGTCTCGGTCGGAGGCTGTCGCCTGGGCCACGGGTGTAGTGCGGCAGGGCAGGAGATGGCACCGAGTCTCATGGGCTGACGGAGGCAGACGGGATTGCTGGCCCGGAGGGACCAGCGGATGCGACGGAGGCTGCTGGCCGGGAGGGGCCAGCGGACGTGACTGGTGTGAATGGTTTGGAGGGACCAGTTGACACGACTGGGGCGGCTGGCCCAGAGGGACCAGTGGACGCGACTGGGGCAGCTGGCCCAGAGGGACCAGTGGACGTGACTAGGGCTGCTGGCTCGGAGGGGCCAACGGGCGTGACTAGGACAACCGGCCCGGAGGGGCCACCGGATGCAACTAGGGCTGCTGGCTCGGAGGGGCCAGCGAGCGCAAGTGGGACTGCTGGCTCGGATGGGCTTGCGGGTGAAACTGGGGCTGCTGGCTTGGAGGGGCCAGCGGGCGCGACGGGGGCCGCTGGCTCAGATGGTCGGAGTGATATGACTCCCGAAAGCGCCAGGATGGAGGACGAATTCACCACTCCCCCACGCAATGGGAGGGACACCGACGAGCCGGAGCAAACGAGATCGCGCGGAAATAGCTCCTCAAAGAAGAGGGCATCGCGGGACTGGACGATGTAGTGTCGGGAGGGATCCCAGAAACGCCAAGCCTTTGACTGGCGAGAGACCCCGAGAAAGGTGCAAGGACGCCCGCGGGGGGCGAGCTTGCCGCCCTGTTGCGGGGCGGGCAGTCACACAATGGGCACGTAGCCCTAAACGCTAGCAGGGTGGAGGTCGGTTCGTTGACCGCACCAGTGCTGGTACGGCATGGACTGGCGGGGAAGGGGTCAGTGGGGAATCTGGTTCCAGACCCAGGTCATGTAGGCCATGGCTTCAAAATAGAAGCAATCGGAGAGGCCAGACTCAACCTGCATGGTGCAGACGGTGTCGGCCATGGTACGGTTCCACCGCTCGGAGACGGGGTTTTGGACGGGCGTGTAGGGCGCGGACATTTTGTGGTGGATACCGAGGGAGGCAAGGAATGTCGTGGTCTCGCCCATGTACTCACCACCGCGATCGGAGTGAAAGCGGCAAAGAGATCGACCACACTCGCACTCCGCAAGGACAATTTAGTCCTGAATGGCATGGGCGACATCGCTCTTCTGTCGAAGGCAGAAGACCCAGCGGTAGCGAGAGTAGTTGTCAGTGAAGGTGAGGACATAGCGGCCGTGCTCTCTCCGTGATTCCATAGGGGGAGGACCTATGACATCGGAATGGACCAGGTCTCGAGGGACGGATGCACGGGAGGAGGACATAGGGTATGTGGACCGGTGCATCTTGCCCTGAGCGCAATCAACGCACTTTGTGGGACATGGGAGAGGGAAAGTCTTCGGATCAAGGCCCTTGGCCGGCTGGGTGCTGGGTGCGGAGCATGCTAGCTACGACAACAGAGTGGACGCGGCAGAGGTGGCAGTGCAAGAGTCGGGTGTGCTGTGGAGAGAGCGTGTTGGTGACGAACACATGGCTTGTGGCGGCCGACGAGGAGGGGACGGAAAGAGAGGAGGACCGACGCGGTACATGCCACATGTTACCCCGGGCGGTGGCGTGCAAAACGACAAGATCGGACGGACGCAACGACACAGTGCCAACACCACGCGAGTGCACAACGTCCATGCTCATGCGGTCAAGGACAGTAACGGACAGAAGGCTGAGCTCAAGACCTGGGACAAAGAGGACATCGGTTGAGAAGATATCAGCGGCAAGACCATGGAAACGAATGACGTCGGCACCGCGGAGGTAACACCTGTCAGAAGCCCGTCCGGACCCCGGAGACATCGCCAATAGGACCAAGCATACTAAAGGCCTCGCAAGAAGCCGTCATGTGATGTGTGGCTCCGGAGTCGATGGTCCAGGTCTCGGCAGGGTCCTGGACCGGTGTCGCCAGATCATTGACAGTCACATGGCAGCAAGCGAGAGACGCGGACGCGGTGGATGGGGCGCGAACCGAGACTGCCAATCATCAAGCCACGCGACGTCGTCACAAAAGGGGGTAGAGAAGATCACAAGGGATGGCAAGATAGACGAGGAAGTAGGATAGGACCGCAGCTCAAGCTCAGTCATACAGGGCAATGGGGACGAGCAGGAGGTGACACAAATCGCACTTCCCTGGGGGGGAGGGGGAGGCAGGCCAAGCTGAAGTACAATGAAATACTCCAACTGATGCTTGCGCATGGACTGCCCGGGAGTGTAGGCTGAGTGCAAAGTGATGGGGCCGGAGCCCGGATAGAAGGAGGACTGCCCCGGTGAAGGAAACCGAGGTGCCAACGGCTGCGGATGATACTGCTGAGAAGCTAGCGTCTACGAGACCGGTGTCGCAATGAGAGGAGTGGAGTCGCTGAACGGGGTTGAGGCGTGAGGGGTGGCGATAGCTACGGCGGCAGAGGCAAGACGACGCTCCCACTCGCGACGCATGGTGGTGATGACGTGCACCTCGTCTGTTGGTAGCGGGCACGTGTACCACCCGTACCCTGGCTGGCCACAGTTGTGGCAGACCGAGCCACTGCTGGATCCACTCGACTACTGCTGCTGTTGCTGACCCTTGCCCCTCTTGCTCCGGTGCTTCTTCTTCCCCAGCAACGAGGAGCTCGTGGAGGAAGAAGCAGCTGCGGGGGAAGCGACTTCCACGGATGCGATGACAGGGGAGGCAAGGGCCTCTGTGCGCTTGATGCATGACTCCAGAAGAGCTTCCTCAATCCTGAGGACGAGCTCGTATGCCCAGGGCATAAGGGTGCACTGGGCCGCCATGGTGGAGGGGACATCCTGGGAGTAGTGGACGAAGACGTCCACGTACGCGTTGGTGGCACCGCGTTTGATGGTGAGGATCGCGGCCAAAGGGGGTGGAGCAGAAGTGCCCAGGCGGCGGAGGATGTCCCAAGCCCGCTTCCATTACGTAGTGACTGTCTCGGTCTCCCCCATGTACTGGGAGTTGAACTCCCGCAGCAGACGGCTGGTCTTAATGTCGCTGGACAGGCGATGGGGACGAGTGAGGACGTGCCACGCGAGTGCAGGGTATGGGGTGCGGCCAATGGTAAAGTCACCGAGAAAGGGTTCTAGGGCCAAGCGGGAAGCTGGAGGAGTGACAGGGAGGAGGGCGCATACGGTGCAACCGGCGTCATACAGCTGGTTGGGCTGGGTAGAGTCGTACGGGAGGGTGTAGTTTGCCCACACACCCTCACCCTACGCCCAAGTGCGGAAGGTGAGTTCCCAGCTCCGGATCTGCTCGCCAGCCTGAAGCAGCGGGGGCGGTGTCTCAAAGTCCTTTTGCCTGCTGCTGGCGCCTAGAGTGGGGCCAAGGATAGCGGTCACTGTCTGTCGCTGGCGCTGAGTCTGCTGCTGCGCCAGGTAATGTGTGGCAGCGGACACAATGAGGGTGGTGTGCCTAGGAGGAATGAACGACAGAAGGGCACTAGTGGTTGTCTGTGAGGCCAGTGGATGCAGTGCTGCAAGCTGCTGCGTCAGGGCGGCAAGCCGTTGCTGAATATCAGTTAGGAGGTGAGAGGTACCGGCGACGATGACTGTGAGCTGCTGCTGCTGTTGTTGTAGAAGTTGTTGCTAATGAAACTCATGTTGTTGCTGCTGCTAGTACTGCTATTGCCGTGGCTACTACTACTGTTGTTGCTCCAGTTGCTCCTGCTACTATTGCTGCTATTGCTGCTGCTGTTGTAGGTAGTATAGCTGCTACAGGAAAGGGGGGCTAGGGGTACCCCCAATAGAGGAGGACCCCTCCCCACTAGGGCTGTTAGCCATGGTGGGTTTTGGTGCACCTTGTGTTTTTTTTTGTTTTTTGTTTTTCTTTCTGTGCTATTGATGTCAGCAGTGATGTCAGCTTAGGAAGGCCGACATCAGCAACTACCGCTGCGTTATCTGTAGGGCTGCTGCTATAGATATCTCCCCCCCTCCTTTTTTGTATTGATGATGTCAGTAGTGACATGAGCAGCAGGATGCTGACATTAGCAGCGGCCATTATTGGGGCCGCTGTTGCAGCTGCTGTTGCTCTTGTAGCTACTGCTGCTATTGTTGCTTCTGCTGTTGTGGGTACTGATGCTGTTGCTACTGTTGATGCTGCGGCTGCTTTTTGCTGTTGCTGCTACTGTTGCGGCTGTTGTTGTAGGAGCAACTACTACTGCTACTGTTGCGTGCTGCTGCGGCTGTTATGGCTGATGTAGCACCTATGGTAGCTGCTACAGCCACGGCAAAGGCACTGGTGGAGTGTGGGATTTCTTAATGTGTTTTTCTTTTTCCTTTTGTCTGTCACAGAGCACTTTGCTGCTTGTTATGGGTAGCAAGCTACGGGCAGCGAGCTCGCTACTTGCTGCCAGCAGTCTGCTGCTTGCTATGAGTAGCGAGCTTGCTGCAAGCAGCCCGTCGCTCACGGTGAGCTGTGGGTTGCGAGCAGCAGCAGCCGCTGCTGGCTGTTGCCGGCTGCTACTCGCTGCAATTGCTGCTGCAGCCGGTTGCTGCTGTGGCTCGCTACTACGGCTGCTGTAGCCTGCTGCTGCTGCTACTCGCTGCTATAGCTGTTGCTCGCTCGCACTACTGCTTGCTGCTACTGCTCGTTGCCAGTGTTGTTCCTGTTGCGAGCTGCTGCTGCTGGCCACCGCTGCTGCTTGCTGTTGCGGGCTGTTGTTGTTGCGGGCTGTTGCGAGCTGCTGCTGCTGCTGGCTGCTGCTGCTGGTGCTGGCTGCTGCTACTGCACGCAGCTGCTGCTGGCTGTTGCTGCCACTGCTCGCTGGTGTTGCCTGCCGCTGCAGCTGCTGCAGGCTGCTGCTGCTGCTTGCTGGTGCCAGTCACTGCACTTGGGTGATGTTGCCATGTGCGTAGTCGCCCGCAGGTGTCGGACGCGGCCTGCCGCTCACCTCCTCACGTCACACGTGGGGGTCAGTGCTGCCGAAAAAAATTCGGCAGCATTTCCCCTGGCCCAGTGGCCGTGGGAGAAAATCTGACGCCGCCATCAGGCGCGTCAATGCTGCCGGCAAAAATCCGAAAGCATTTCCCCTGCATTGTCGCGTATGGAGGTCCGTCGGCGTTGAGTGGCACCTGTACGCCAGTTTTCTGCTGCTGCTGCTACGCTCTGGCTTTGATACCAAAAAAATGAAACGCTAGGCAAAAGGTTGGGGCAGCAGCGTTGTTGATGTAGCATGCGAGCTTCCACGCTCGTTGCTTAAGTCTGCTGCCCCCTCAGTTTGCTGCTTTAGAGTCTGAGTTTGGAAGCTCTGGGTTTGTTACTCAAAAGAACGCGCGCCAATGTTAGTGCTAGAAAGCAGCTGAAAACTGAAAGTGACTGATTAGGAATGAAGAATGAGCAGCAATGGGAGACCCTCCAAGTTCTAGCTCCTCCCCACTCGTGTAGAACGTGTTACTCGGCTAACCAGCCAATCAGAAAACAGTCCTAGACCTACTTTCTGGCAGGCAGGGTTTTCTCGGTGAGCCCCGTCAGACGCCCGACAGCCCGAAACCCGGGTGTCATCCGTTTTGCTTGAAATTTGGACCATACCGTAATACCAACGCTGCGAAGGCAGTCGTGCGGTCAGACTCAGCTAGAACAATAGCAGCAAAGAGTTATGGCTGCCGGAACCCAGGCAGTGCCTACGACGGTCCAAGATGCCAAACAGTGCCACATAGCAAGAGCCATGGACCCTAGGTAGAGCATGATGCTGCAGACGCAATGGCACAGTCAGAACGAGCGCTGGGAGCATACGGACAGCATCTGTGGTGGCAGTGACTGCCGGCGGCCCAATCGCCAAGGAGGCCTGCCGATGGAGCTGAGCACATCACCGGAGGGAGGAGGCTCCAGCGAACTGCGAGTAAGCCTCAGTGTGCGTCGGCTCCACCGGAAGACATTCCAGCAGCGTTGAGGCTCGCTGTCAATCATCTGCACGCCGATGTACACAAGCGGGGAGGACACAACAGAGCACAATGAGAGATGCACAAAAACCAACAGCCTTAACTAGCCTAGCCTGGCTAGTCAGTGACGCCAGGGTGTCACCATAGGGTCTGGATGTGTTCTGGGTACATTGGATGTTTTCTCGACGGTCGAGACCCAGGCACTCGGTTGACTTTTCTGGTGCCTTGGGAGACCTCCAGTATCTAGTTTCATGTTCTGTGACATGTGCATTCCTTTTCTGCGCCTTTTGGTGCAATGGGGATGACGGGGCCTTGTGGACTTACCAAAGTCCCAAGTACAAAAGCTCTTTGTAGGGCTCATTGTAACCCCCTCCTTATTTCTCAATTCATTTGTTCCAGACTTAGCCAAATCTGTTGTTGTGTGGGCTTTGAGCCGACACCACTCCACACTGCGATTGTGGCACCACAGGTCTTTTGGAGATATCGAGACTGCATCATCACTTACGACATTGCCGATGTGGTGCACTTGCCGCGTTCCGGCATCCAGGTTTGTGGATGTGAAGCTGCTAGAGATTTCTCGGTGGTGAAGACCCGGGTACCCGGAGACATGTTCCGGATCACAAGGACACGTGCCTTGCATGTTACGGACGTGTTCGGCTCATCGTGCTGGTCATTCTAGTTCAAATGATGCGTCGTTCTGACGCTTGTGTAGGAAGTTATGACCGGGCGAGTGTTTTAGCCTCGACTGGGCCGTTCTGGCAGTTTGCGTAGTTTTGCGCGAGTTGCGCCTGGTGCACAGCCAAACACGCCCCTAGCTGCGCACCAGGCCTCACAGCTATTAAGTTGGCTAATGCTCATTGTTGTGACTCACACTGCATATGTTTTATTCAAGGAAGCACATTCGACACTCTTTGTGTCGCCTAACCAAACCCTTGCTGTTTCGCGTCCAACCTATGTTGACGCCACAAGCTGACTAAGCGCTGACGCCTCGTTAGTGGCAAGTGTGCTAGGAAGCTTCCTGGCAATCGCATTTTTGGTGCTGCATTTCTCCCCTCACCACCAGAGCTCATTTCTCATCCAAAATGGGCCTGCATGCCCTAGACACATTTTAGCACAACTAATAGGATGCTAAAATCCTATCAGCTGTGCTAAAATCACTCCCAGCTGGAGAACCGGATGGAGAGGTGGCAAGCGGGTAAGACAAAGAAGTGACAGGAGAGGAGGGAGAGGAAGAGGGGCCAAAGGAAGAAGAGACCGTATAAGCGTAAGGGATCCACGTGAGAACGGAGGCAGAGACAAACCCACCTCCTCCAAGCCGAAAAGCGAGGACAGGAAAGAGGACGAAGCGACGCAGGACAGGTTGCGAGGAAAAATGTCCTCAAAGAAGAGGGCATAACGTGACTTGGCAACACGTGCACGGTCGGGGTCCCAAAAGAGCCACGCTTTGGACATGGAAAATGCACGGAGAAACGTAAACAATCGGGTATGAAGACTGAATTTTCTGTCCAGACAAGAGTGACATATCCCGAGACACGAGCAAGGCGAAGGTCAGTGCGATGCCCAAACCAACGCTCAAAAGGGGTGAGATGATTAGGGAGGGGACCATGTGGCACAGAGTTCTAGACCGAGGTCATGTAGGATATGGCATCAAATGAGAAGAGAGGAGAAAGGTCAGGGGCAATGAAGAGAGTGCGTACACAATCAGTGAGGGTCCAGTTCCATCGTTTAGACACCCCGTTTTGCTGAGGTGTGCAGGGGCCTGTAGCTTCTAGACACGCCCCATGGGATGTAAGGAAGCGAGCAGTGGGGCACATGAATTCCCCACCACGGTTACAATAGAAGACACGAAGACAGAAACAACTAGCAAGTTCAGCCTGGGGAAGCCAGGACTCAAGGATGAAGCAGACATCACTATTCTGCTTGAGACTGAAGACCAAGTGCATGTCCGAGAGGTCATTAGTGAGACAGAGGACGTAGCGACCAACCCCTCCAAGAGCCGCGTAAGAAAGGAGCCCCATGACATTAGCATGCAACAGGTCAAGGAGATGGGTGGTACGTGCCTCTCATGTGGAAGATGGGGACCGATGTATTTTTTCCTCAGCACAACCGATGTAATCAGTAGGACAAGGAGCGGGGAAGGTGAAAGCATCAAGACCATCCATTGGAAGCACACGAAGCAAGCTGTCAATGGTTGTAGTGTGAATGTGGCGTAGGCAGCAATGCAGCAGCTACTTGTGTACAGGGGAAAGTGAGTGAGCAACGTGGATATGGGCAGTAGTGGTAGAGGCAGGAGAAAAGGAGGGATCACAAAACAAGTAGTCAAAGTGTTTGCCTTGTAATAAGATGTGGCCAGAGGTGCGGTGAGAGACAAAGGCAATGTTGCAGCTAGAGGAGAAATCCATGCCCTGGTCATCAAGCGTCGTGACAGAGAGAAGAGTCAACTCGAGAGAGGGAACGTATAGCACATAAAGCAAGAGCAGTTCCCCTCCTAGGCCGACAAAACGAACGACACCAATGCCCGGAAGAAGAAGAAGTTGGCCAGAGCTAGTGCGGAAAGTGCAGAAAGAACCAACAAGGCAACGTGAGACAAAGGACGAACGTGACGAAGTCATATGGTGGGTGGCCCCGGAGTCAAGGATCCAGAAGCCACCCAACCCGCAAACAGTGGCAGCGTCATGACTAACGGCGGCAATGCCAGCACGATGTGAAAGATGCTAACCACAGGCGGCAAGACAACAGGGCAAACTATGAGGGGAATGTCATGGTTCTAATGCAACTTGTTTCATAAAAAAAGATGCAGCTTTCAGGGACATAGGGTTGGGTTAGTGACGGCCATGGATTCACCATCGCACTAAACACAAGTGCTGGAGGGGAGCAAGAGAGAGCTCTACGGGTTGGGCCTCGCTGATCACGTCCACTCGTCGGCCGGTGAGCGAAGCTCGCCGGCCTAATTTTCCAGGCGTGCAAAAATTCTATGCGCGACCCTAACTCCGGGTCTAGGCCGGTTCCGTGTTTCTGCACAACCTATGTCGTTCACAAATACCCAGCCTCGACTTCGAGGTCACATCTAGGTCTGCAAACACAGGCATTAGGCATGCGAGATCAAAATAAAAGCTAGGCTAGACTACATCATTCATGGCTAATCCAGCAGTAGCCATGGATGAAGGGGTGGAGCTGGGGCATTGCTGCCGAGAAGGGAGTGAGCACAGGAAAGGAAGAGAAGTAGTTGTCTCATGTGCTCAATGCCGACGCACACTCATGGCCACCACATAGTCGTACATACATAGGGAGGATCAACACGCCCCCTTGGCCATGTGTGCAGGGGTTACACAGCCAAGATGGTAGAGTTGTAGTTGAAGTGCAGTGGGGGGGAGTGCTTTAGTAAGGAAGTTCGCCAGTTGTGCATCCCCACTGATGGGCTGGACGTGAATGACTCCTGTTTCTACTGCCTCACGGACAAAGTGATGTTCGACGCTAATGTTGTTTGTGCATGGGTGCAGCACACCATCACTTCCGGCAATGCAGAGCTGTCGATATACAGTGGGACCTCTTGCGCATTCAGACCAAATTCCTCAAGCAGGCGTGCCAGCCAGATGCCCTCACACGCCGCTTCACCCAGTGCCATGTACTCTGTTTCTGCCATACTTCGTGCCACACAGGACTGTTTTGCACTTTGCCATGACACAGCCGTACCCCACAGATGAAACAAAAACCGACCACGACCACGGGCCTGATGGTCTAACGCATAGTCACTGTCACAAAACCCATCCAGCAAACGATACAACGTGGGAGCAAAGATCGGATCAAAGCCAGCAGTGTCAAGCATGTAGCACAGCAGTTTCAGCAATGATTTGTGATGCACGCTGTGAGATTGTTGGCCAAACTGGGCCAGCACGTTCACTGCACAGGAAATGTCTGGACGTTTCGTGGATGCAAGGTAGGAGAGGTTGCCTGTGATCTGTCGGTACAATGTAGGATCACAATTTGGACCATAGTCAGTGGTGCGTGGCATCCAGTAAATGAGTGTACACATCAGGGCTCATCGGTGAGCACTGTGGTGGAAGGTGCTATACAAGGTGTTGAAAGCGACCAGTGAGGTGTGCCAGAAACCGTCCCTTATGCAATGTATGTGTGCGTGCAGATCTGTTTCTGATGATGGTCATGCCCAAAAAGTTGATGGCCTCCCCTAGGTCTGTCATGCTGTAGTGCTCAGTGAGAAGGACCTTGGTGCGTGTGATGAGAGAGAGAAAAGGGGACAATAGCAGTAGATAATCGACATAGACCAGCAGCATGACGGGTACTCCATCGTCCCAGCGGAGGAAGCAAGAGGGATCACACACACTCTGAGTGAATCCCCCAATTGCAAGAGTGCAACTTATCTCTTTGTTCCAACACCGTGGTGCTTGCTTCAGCCCATAGAGAGCTGAAAGCAGCCAGACTCAAAATGTTCCATCCTCAAACCCTTTTGGTTGTTTGACATACAGCTGCTCCTCCAGAGGGCCATTCAGAAATGCGTTCTTGACATCCATTTAATGAATTTTGCTGTCTTCATGGGTTGCCACACCCAACAGTACGCGGCCGGTGCCATACATGCCTACTGGGGCATTAGTGTCAGTGAAATCTTGTCCTGGAATTTGATGGAAACCCTTTGCCACCAACCTGACTTTGTATCTTTCAATCAGGCCAGCCAGGTTCCTCTTCAGCTTGAAGACCCACTTCACATCGATGGCCTTTCGGCCAGGTGGAAGAGGTACAAGCTAAAACACCTTATGCTCCAGAAGAGCGTTGATCTCAGAAGCCATGGCCTTCTCCCACTCAGGTGCGTCAGTACGTCCCCTTGCCTCAGACAGAGTCAGGGGCTCCACCTGTTTGTGCTGAGTGGAGTTGGGACTGGCCATGAGGTAGAACTGTCGATAGTTCACGTGTGGGATATTCCTCAGGGTGCATTTCACCGGTTTTGGTGCGGGTGTGACAGTTTTTCCCGAATATGTGGAGGCATCACCTTGCAGCCCAGCGGGTGACTGAGGCACACTTGACTCTGTGCTTGCCAGGTCGGTAGGTGTTCTCTGGGCACAGAGTTGTTCTCACCCTGCTCCTGTACTGCAGTGCGTGTGAGAACTGTAACTGGCTTTCCAAAGAGCACTGGTATACTCGCATACTAAGGGTAGTGCTCAGCGTTAGTCAGGTTGGGCATGTGCCGCAAGGTGTGGAATTGCTTGTATGGCATGTGCTCCAGGAATGAAGCATCTCGACTCTCAAGAAAGCTGTGACTCATGGGGTCCCAGAACCTCCATGCCTTTGACACATGTGACACGCCTACGAAGACGCACCACCGACCTCTAGGACTCAATTTGTTTTCGTGTTGTGGCTTGGAGAACCAGACGCAGGCCATGGTAGCCCAGACTCGGGCGGGACGTAGGTCCGCTTTTTCCTGAAACCAACGTTCCCAGGGTGTGAGTGACCGGGGCAGTGGACCTTGTGGAACTCTGTTCCACACCCAGGTGATGTACTTCACCACTTAATACCAAAACCCAAAGGACAAGTCTGATTCACTCAGTAGCGTGCGTAGAGCATCGCCAAGTGTTCTGTGCTATCTCTTGGCTACCCCGTTTTGCTGGGGAGTGTATGGCGCTGTGGTCTGATGTTCTATTCCCTGCGCCTTGAGGGCTGCAGTCAGTAGACCCATGAACTCTCCTCCTCTGTCAGTCCGTAGCTTCAACAACTTACACTTTGTCTGCCATTCTGCAAGGGGTATCCACTCTGTGATGACCTGGAGAGTGTCTGACTTAGACTTGAGCAGGAACGCCCAGAAAAAATGACTGAAGTCGTCTGTCAGTGTCAGGATATACTGTGACCCATACTAGACTGAGGGTACGGGCATCGGTCCAGTCAGATCTGCATGAAGCAGTTCCAGAGGTGCAATGCTGTCCATGTCTGACTTGGGAAAGGTCTGTCTATGAGCCTTGCCCTCATGGAACTCCAGACATGTGTCTGCCTTGAGACCATGAGAGAAATCGTCCTGCGTTATACCTCGTGCTGAGGAGTGCTTTTGCATGTTTGTGATGAGATCAGTGTGGATGTGTGCCAGCCGTCTGTGAAATAGATCTGTATGCTTTGCATCTGTCATGGTGACATCTTGTGCCCGTGGACGATGCGAGTGAGTGGGAACCAAGGGAAAGAGACTCAAACAATACAGCATGTCAGCGTGTAAGGGCCCATCCACCAACAAATCCCCGGTTGAATCATAAAGCATGCATCTTTGCTTATGCATCACTATGGACATATTGGCTTGGCGATCCAGCTGCCCACCAGACAACAAGTTCACTCGCAACTTAGGCACATACAAGACACCAGTCATCCAAATCACTCCCCCAGGTGCCTGCAATGACACCGTCCCCACACCCTCCACTGCTAGGACTTCCCCAGAGCAGGTCTTCACTCCTTCAACATCATGCACAACATACAATGACGCAAACAACGACCTGTGCGGAGACATGTGGTGCAATGCAGCAGTGTCATACAGCCATTCATGCATAGGAAGAGCATGCGATGTGGTGACATGCGTATGCTCAAGCCGCTGACCTGACGCACGTGTTGCAGCGGTCGGCTCAGGTGGCTGGAGCTCCATTGGAGTAGTCCAACTAACAGGAGGTGCCGGAGCTGGCTGATGTGTATCTGCAATCTCCAAATAGATATGATGTGCCCACGCGGGTGCAGGAACCGGTGTAACAAAGTATGGCAGCACGTAGAATGGCTGTTGGTACTGCGGTGGTAGTCCGTGGTAGAGCGGTGGCGATAGTCCCTGGGTCACTCAGGATGCTAATAGCAGCTGTAGTGAGGGTGCTGCAAACGTGGCTGCTCCAAACAGGGCTGGTGTGTGTGGTCCCATGGGAGCTGGCCTCAACAAGGCAGGTGGCTGTAGCTGCTGATCGAGCTGAGGGCGGCGAAACTGCTGCGGCTCATATGGCTGCTGCTGTGCAGTTGGAGTCATGATGCATTGCAGTTCTGGGCATGCCCGCCAGTAGTGTCCGGCCTGCCCGCAGTAGCTGCAGGTGCGTCCTCCTACACCCAGACCGCGACCTCGCCCTCCGCTTGACTGTTCTCCTTTACCCCCTCTACCTCGTCCACCTCCTGCGCTAGAGCCTTTAGGTGGGCCTGCCGCTGCGTGATGAACAAGAACGATGGCCGTGGGGGTCTTGGCGTCTTGTGCTGCCCCATGCATAATGTCTGTGTAGTGGCGTAATTCCTCAAAAACCTTCGCCAGGTCCGTGGTCTCGATGTCGGTGACACGCAATCTCCTCAACAGCACCCTCCAGAACTCCCTTTAAGGTTCGCCCAGATGAAGGAGGACTGCGTCCAACCACTCCAGCACTAAGCAGGATGTGCCAAGCCCCAGAATCCGGCGGCGGATATCCATTGTTGCGTCCCAGTACTCTGCGATGGGCGCTCCTGGCTTGGGGTACAGCCTGCGCAGCTAGTCGTGCAGTGTGATGACCAAGGCCATACCCTGTTCCTCCTGCTTGGTGGAGAGGTGCTGCCACGCCTCATAGGGTCGAGGAGCTCTGCTCCGTGGATATGCGGGATCCTCGCCCTTTCCGCCAAAACGTAGGTGGTGGATGGCATGGGCTTGATCATCGGGCAACGCCCGCACGAGAGCGTTGAAGGAGCACAGAAGTACGCGCTCGTTTGCATCATCCGCCGCTGGTGACAGGTAGACTTCCTCGATTCCCTGCTCAGCGGCCCATGCAAGGAATATGTCCTTCTATATGAGGAAATCTCGCGTGAGGAACGGAGGTGGGGAGAGGTCATTTTTCATCATGACCTTGGACAGCTCTTCCCGTGTTACTGTGGTGGCAGGTTGGTTGGAGGGCTGACTGCCGTTGGGGCATGCACCGCCCCCTTGGTTTGCGCCACCGAGTGGAGCGGAGCCCGCATTTCTCATGGCTTCTGTTCTTACTCTCCTCACCCTTGGCAATAAGGGAGAGTGGTCCCTAGTGTCCCGCTACTGCAGCTGCTGCTGCTACTGCTGCTGCGCTGCTGCTGCGCTGCTGCTGCTGTTACTGCCGTTGCTGCTGCTGCTGATGCTACGTTGGCCGCCCCGCTCGCGAGCCTCTCATGTGACGTGCTGACTTGGCAAGCACTGTCCCCAAGCCGACGCGATCCGCGCCTCTTTGGCTCCTCCTCAACTGCGCAGGGTCTGGCGATCCCTGCGTGACCTACTTCAATGGCCCTGGCTTGCTGCAACGGCGGCAAACAACGTCGTCCCTGTTCAGGGCTGTTTGTGGGGTCATCCATCAATTCCGCGAATTGCACTGCCTAGATATCACCACGCCCAGCGTGCTATACTCTGATACAATGAGGGGAACAATACGGTTCTAATGCAACTTGTTTCACAAAAACGATGCAGGTTTGAGGGAGATAGGGTTGGGTAAGTGACGGCCATGGATTCGCAGTCGCATTAAACACAAGTGTTAGAGGGGATCGAGAAAGAGAGCTCTATGGTGTGGGCCTCGCTGATCAAGCCCACCCGTCGGCCGGCGAGCGAAGTTTGCCAGCGCTCATTTTGCAGGCGCACGGAAATTCCGCGCGCGACCCTAATTCCGGCTCTAGGCCGGCTCCATGTTTCTGCAAAACCTATGTCAGTCATAAACATCCAGCCTCGACTTCGAGGTCACATCTAGGTCTGCAAACACAGGCATTAGGCATGCAAGATCAAAGGTAAAGCTAGGCTAGACTAGATCACCAATGGCTAATCCAGCAGTAGCCATGGATGAAGGGGTGGAGCTGGGGCATTGCTCCCAAGAGGGAAGCGAGCACAGGAGAGAAGAGAAATAGATGTCTCATGTGCTCGATGCAGACGCACGCGCTCACTGTGCGTCGCCTCCACTGTCTGAGTCAGCATGCCCTGTACACTCATGGCCACCGCAGAGTCGTAGATACATAGGGAGGATTAACAAGCCAACATACCGCCACTCCTCAATCCACGAGTCATCAGCAGGGAGACACCCTTGAACGTGGCCAGATGCTCCACCTCGTAACTCCCCATCAACTGCACATGCAAGTGACTCCGACCATGAAAACACACTCTCACCTCCCTGATCATGGAGATGGCAGTGGTGGACAATGAGAGAGAGCGGCGTCCATTTGGCACTCGTCCTCAACCGGGTCTAGAGTGATAGCAGCGCCGGAAGAGGGGCGCCAAGACAGGTAGACAGGGGGCGTCCATGTGGGAGGAGAATAGGGACCTGAAGGGGGGGCGTAGTAGACCGGCCCACCATACCCTGGGGGCCACCTCCAGGGATAAGGAGAAGAAGGTGGGGCTACAACGGTGCTTTAGTCGGCAGCCTCAGCTGACACAGTGGAGCTGCGGCCAACTGGAGCCGTGGAGGTGGTGACGGGGGAAGAGCTCCAAGTGCCACCGGAGGAGTGTGCCCAGTGCGTCCTCATTGCCGGCGCAAGACGCCCGTTGTCCGGCGGTCCTGGAAACTTCGGTGCGTAGTGGCCGGTAGAGGCACAATTCCAGCACGTAACGGTGTTGGAGGAGGAAGTGGAGGAGGAGGCGCTGGTGGAACCCTTCCCTTTTCCGTGGCCGGTCGGACTACCAACACAGGATCCTCCGCCACCCTTGCCCCTACCTTGACCACGGCCACCCCCCTTCCCCTTGACTAAGGAGAGAGTGGCCAAGGTGGAGGACAAGGACGATGAGGTGGAGGAATTTGAAGAAGAAGGGAGTACGATGGTTTGAGTGGCAACAACGACACGATAGATGTGTTTGTTTTTCAGGGCACTCTACCAGTTTCTAAGACATTGGACGGTGAACTCCCAGAGGGTGCCAATGCCAGGGGGAGCATCAGCAAATACAGGTTCAGATGGAAGAAGCTCAAGCTCGGAGGCCTTTACCTCCCAGAAGATGTTGAACAGTTCAGGGATGAGGGCGTTGATGATGGAGAGGACTGGAGGAAGCGGCCCAGATGCTGCCTTGCCAAGGTCATGCAACAGTCAAAGACTGCGGGTCCAATAGGCGTCCGCGGACTCACCAGCATGAACTAAATTGTGAGAACACTCTGTGTTTTGTGGCATGTGACAGTGGTGCGACTCTTTATGAGGGCATAAGCGTTGATGGGGTCCGCAGGGGTAAGGCGGGTTGTATGAACATTGTACGACCTGATTTCATGGCTAAGATCATCAGGTCCAGCACAAATGAGCGCACAAACAGCACGTGTAGACTCAAGATCTATGGGCGCAAAAGGGGGGTTGGCTGAGGGGTTCGTTTCTTGGTAGTATGTCCAAAGTTGTTCCGCTTGCACCCATGCACTGAAGCAAACCTCCCAAGAAGAAAAGGTGAGGTTCAAGGTGAAGTGAGGAGGTGCTGAGTCAAAGTCTGGTTTGCAATGTGGGGGCAATAAAAGTGCTTTGGCGGTGACTGCACCTGCAGCAGCGGCGATGGTGAGAGGGTCATAAGTGAGAGAGTCACACACACTGGATGCTGAAGTGGGTAAGGAGGAGAAGGCAGCAGCAATGCCAGCAACAGTAGATGCAGAGGGTACTAAGTGATGCGCAAGCTACAAGCAGTTGAGGACCAGGTCTGCTATGTGGTCAGCGAAAATCTCCTGGTCACCCTATTCAATGTGCTGTTTTGGCATTGTGCTATGATGTGAGAGCGGATTGGAGAGCTGCGCCGCAGTTCTTCCTAGAAGACAAACTGATCATCATCAACAGGAATGATGAGTGAGGGAGGACTCTGCCAAAGAAAAATTTGGCAACGTTTTCCTTGCCCCAGTGGGTGTGGGAATGTATGGTGGGTGAGGCGCAAGGCTGTGCTGCAAGGCGATGGACCTGAACGCACAAACACGGCCACGAAGTGAGAGAAGGAGGAGATAAGGGGAAAATGGGGTGAGCGTGCAAGCTCACCAGCACTAGCGCCGCAAGGCAAGCAGAGGTGGAAATTCCGCTGCTGCTATGGCTGCTATGACTGCGACAGAGGAAGAGGTGGAGACAATCAGACAGGTGACTCCAGTTAAGGCGGCACCAGTGAGGATGGAGACAGCTAATGTAGTAGTGACGAGGATCCATACGTGGTGGCCAGATGTCAATGACGAGGATACAGATGACACCTGAGAGTTGAGGAATGAATAGAAGCGACTGCACCGGAGAGGGCAGTGGCTGCCGCAGCTGCTGCTGTTGCTACTACGTCAGCTGCGGCAGCTACCTGAGTGGCGACGTGGACAGTGGCTGCTGCAAATGGTCCCTGATCAAAAGCAGCAGCTGTGTAAGCATCAATTGCCCTTCCAGCTACAGTGCTGGCAAGAGCACTTGCAGCACGCGTGGTGTCAGAAAACGTAGAGGATACAACAACACTGGAGGCAAGCGGAACATTGAAAACTGAGAAGATGTCGGACAAAGCAAAGAATCAGGAGCTGAGACCGAGGCTTCTTGGGATGTAGCACGATCAGTGGAAGATCTAGAATGTGCTGCTGCTGGTGCTGATGGCCCCGCCACGCTGGTGACAGAACGCCGACTCTACAGATGCGTCCTACGGGCAACGGAAGAGCTTACAAGTGATTGAGCTTGAAACTGATCTCGTGGTGGTCTCCTGGCTGGCGTGTTCTGTGACGTTAGAGATTTGTTGGATGTGCACTGGTAGCAATTGTCATACTGTACAAGCGTAGTCAACTGCGGGGAAGTAGCCCTCTCCAGATAGGAACCTGGACTCTCTCAACAGCGGTAGGACCATACCTCAGGCTCCACTAAGCTCTCAGAGTATGCGAATTCTTCCTCGATGTGGTAATGCTCACTGGCGGCAGTCGGAGAAGTAGGGATCAGCTCTGTCACTCGTGGACAAGCCAGGGTGGAGATACTGGCCCCAAACGCACCTCCTACTGAGGTGCAGGAAGTGTGCTGCGGAGTGAAGCTGCATGGCAAAGAGTGCTGGGCTGCAGGGCAGCTGACTGGTAGTCGCTAAGCTGCGATGCAGGGAATGCGATGCTGCTGTCCTACATGGCTGAGAATGCCAGTGCAGTGCTGTTACCATGCGGAACGGAGCTACGTGGCAAAGAACGCCGGCACAATGCTACTACTGTGCAGAACGGAGCTGCGTGGCAGCGGAGGCCGTGAGGCAGGGCTGTGTGGAGGTAGCTGTGGAGCAGTACGCAGAGCTGCGTGGCAAATAAATCTGGCGCTGTGCTGCGATCCTGCAGAATAGAGCTGCGTGACTAAGAAGGCCGAGAGGCAGGGCTGCGGGAGGTAGCGGCGGAGCAGTACGCAGAACTGCATGGCTGAGAATGTTTACACAGTGCTGCTTTCCTACAGAATGGAGCTGTGTGGCTGAGAATGCCGACTCATGGCTGCTGCCATGCAAAATAGAGCTGCGTGGCAGAGAACACCGAGTGGCAGGGCTGCCGGAAGGTATCCACCGAGTAGTGCAAGTGCTGAGCTGCAAAGCAGCAGAGTCGTGGTGCAGAGAAGAGGATGAGGCAACAGGGCCGCGAGGAAGCTGAGCCTCACGGTAGCAGATCCGGTGCTATGGGACTGTAAAGTTACAGAAATGAGAGGCGGCAGAGCTGATGGGTTGTGGGGCTGCAATATTCCGGAATTGCGAGCAGCAAGCAGCGATGCTGCTGAAATACAGCAAGCCAAGATGAGCTGTGACGCCACACACGTGTGGTGGGAATACCGTCATGATTTTGCTTGCACCACACCACGTGAGGTCCCGGATTGACGGAGAGGAGGGAGTTACCCTACCTGCTCTGATACCAATAGGTAGTGCTAAATGTTGGCTTAAGCCGCCTAGCATGTACAGACACATACTAGCTCCATGGCGACATGCACGGCAAGGAGTAAGAATCCTTGTGGAGAGTTAGCGAGAGTCAACAAGAACAAGAAAGGAAGTCACAAGCTAGCGAGGTGATGGCAACTGGTCGAACGGGCCATCCATGCAAGTGACTCAACGTGGGACCTGAATGCCACCCCGAGGTCAAACCGACTGGTCGGCGAACATGTCGCCGTGCTTTTCTCACACTCCGGTGCAATGAGTGTGTAGTCCCGTAGGATCAGTCCCGGTGTTCTACACAACACAACCTGCTAAGCATGCATGCATATCAATCATGAGGAAAACAACACCGACCACGAGATTATGTGGAAGCATGCCTCCCTCTATGTAACTATCTCATGTTAGCCTAGTAAGAGCTAATCAAAACATGCTTGAAAAGAAAATCCGCTCTCAGGCACATGGATATGATGGAGTTAAGCCGAATCTTGCACCCAACTGAGATGCCAATGATGCATAGCCCGCTATCTATGCCCGTTGAGCTTCATGTCAGTTTAGTCACCTGCAGTGGTAGTGGTGGTGGTGTGTGTATGTGTGTGTGTGTGTGTGTGTGTGTGCGTGTGTGTGTGTGTGTGTGTGTGTGTGTGTGTGTGTGTGTGT
>SZWC01031871.1:6407-18207 GCA_023375785.1 Penium margaritaceum | reverse complement strand
CCATACCATACCATACCATACCATACCATACCATACCATACCATACCATACCATACCATACCATACCATACCATACCATACCATACCATATCATACCATACCATACCATAACATACCATACCATACCATACCGTACCATACCATACCATACCATACCATACCATACACCAATAGCCACAAGCCAGAACCCAGTCTCACTTCCCCTCCCTTTCTATCTTCGGAGCTACATGGGGCAGTATTGTCGGATCTCAGCGGGCTATTCCCATATTTCCCACAAGAACCAGATCACATCCAAGCGCCGAAGGACTACCTTAGCAACAGACCTGCCTCTCAACACAGGACGATTAAGATCGGACCTCGCGCCAATGACATCAACGAAAGATGGGTCATCCGATCGGTCAGGATATCGGGCGCCGACCGGCCGTCTGTGCCAAGGCGGCTCCATATTCACTATGCGCCAACAGAAGTATGCGCCAAGGTTTCAACGGGTACAGCACCCACCCAACGAACCCGACCAGACTTCTCGGCCTCTGCCTGGAGTCGCTCCGCGACTCCACCATCAGCAGCGGCAAAGCGCCTGCTACATCATCTGACGTATAGACCTCCATAGCTAGCACTAGGCTGTGGAGTACTATGCTTACACTTTGCTTACACTTAATTCGCAGATGTTTAGTGTACTACCTACTAGTTAATGGTCATTCAGTGAACTCTTCCCAATGCCTCTTCGGCCCGGGCTCCGACCCTGCCCCCACTCGGCCTGTGACCATGGTCCGCTGTCATGGCACAGTGCCACCCTTCCATATCACTGCCGCTGTCCTGTTCAGTCTCATCTTGCAAGGCCCGGACTTTGCCCTGCCTCCACGCCTCTCATGTATCAATGAACAGACCGCTCCTTTGCGCTGCGGCCTCGCTCTTCGCTCGGCCCGCTCTTGGATGCTGTGGCATTCCATCTTCATCGTCGTGCCTTCCTCAATAGTTACTTCTCCTTGTTTGCTCGCGTACTACCGCTGCAGCTCTTGTGGTTCTTCGGCCCGTGGCTCAGCGCTGTGGCCTTCTGGCCCACGTCTTGACACTGTCCTTGAACTTGCATACTCAGATTGCTCTCGTGATCCTGTACTGTTCAATCATCCCGTCAGCACTTGTGCTCATGCACCGCGCCCATTTATGATCCTGACATCGCCTACAGTGCAGCGCTCGTCTCCCAGACCGCGCCCAGACCCATTCTCGACTTGCTCCTCATGCCCAGCCACAAGCAATGCTTCCTATATTGACAGACATTTACCGACATGGTGTGAGAGCATGGCGAAAGATTCACGTCCAACAATCCTCCTCCCGTCTCCTGCAACTCCTGTCGCCGAAACCGCCAAGCAGAAGCGCGCTTTGGCCGAACCTCCAGGAGGCGCCTCTGCAGCATTTTAGCATCACTCCCTTCAATTCCAACGGTTCTTCTTCATTGGCAGCATGTGTTTTCACTACACATTTCAAGTTTGGCCTCAAGACAACTCACACTTGCTTCCTCCTCCTCGTGGTACAATAGCAACAGCTGTTCCCTTGTCCGCTCCTTCTCCTCTTCCACTGGCAACAATGCCGAATAGCACCTGCAACCAAATGATTAAAGCCTGTGCATATTAGCGTGCAATCATTTGCTCTGACAACATGGCTTTGCTCTGCCTTCGAACAAGCCGTTGTAGTCGTCGCAGGAGCACCAGCAGCATCACATCATAGCATCATCCCTCTCACGGCGCGTCAGCACTATTTGCCCTCTTGACCGCATCCTCTTCGTTCTCGTTGCCAACAAAGCATGCCTGCAGCAACATCAATATTATCACCCTTAACGCGTGACAGAAACATCACTCTTGCGGCGCGACAGTGTTGGAAAAAGGACAGGCGTCGGATTACCTCAATCCAACGATCTACTGGGCTCGGCACAACAACAACAAAAAGGAGAACAAGAGGGCCGAGAGAGAGAGAGAGATCCACATCTCTCTCTTGACCCTCCTCTCTATCCTACATGGCAAGGCATGGTATGGCCATTGGCAGGCCTCTTTAGGCGTCCCACTAATCCATCCATCCCCAGCCCTATTCAATGTACTGGTCCTATTGGAGCTCCGGAGAGCTGATTAGATGATGGTACAAGAAGCGATATATCTTGGCAGGTTTTTAAAAAACAGGTTATGTAGTCTGGCAGACAAAGCGAGAGTTTGAGCGTGAGCTTCTCTCGACTCTGAGTCTACTGACGTGGCGAGGAACAGGAGCACGCGGAAGATATTGTTCTTTCTAAAGATGGATCCTATGATCACGAGTCTTGCGAGGATAGTTGGACTGATCGGAGCCGTTGAGGTGCGGTCCTTCCGTCATCTCAAGACCAACACCCGAAACAGATCGACAGCTATGAGAAGCTACCGCAGATCCAGACGATCTCATCCGTAGATTGCACCGAGGGTGCTGGGCATCCGCCAACCTCGGTCTGCCGATGATCGGAGATCATCGAGTGGTGTCTGGTAGATCCCTTGACTGAGAACTCGAAGACACAAGGATACCGGACTGCTTTTCTGTTCTTAGCTAGTACAGACATATAAGTAGCCATAGGTTTGTATTTGTCATTAATTCATCTTTGTGTAATCATTCTGAACAAGCTTGGTACCGTTGGAAAGATTGTGAGACGAGTCGTGTAACTGTGTCTTCAGCTCATACTCTTGAATCGCACAGCCAATGACATTACCGGGGCAAGGGTGCCTGTGTATGTGTGAGTGATAACACGTGTCTGAGAGGTCATTACCAACCATTAAGTACAGCATTGAAAGAGTTGACTCATTAGAGTTCTGCGTCTGAAGATTCCTAAAGGTTCTGGTACCTAAAATTCCAACATTTGGTATCAGAGCAGGTGGCATCTTCAGATGTACGCATCCATGGCCGCAACAATCAACAATGGAGATCACTTCAAAGTGGCGCCGTTTGATGGCGATGACTACCATACCTTCGCATTCAACATCGGGATGGTCTTTCTAAACAAGGGGCTATGGGGAGTCATCTGCGATCCTCCCACTGACACATTACCTGCAGGAGCGTCACATGAAGAACACGTCAGCTCGAAGCGGCGTTGTGATCAGGCCTTTTCAATTCTGGCGCTGAATTTAACAGAACGACTCAAATTGAGACAACAATCCAACCAACTGTACAAGGAAAGCTTGGAAGGCCCTGAAGAGTCGCTATGAAAGAATGAGCGATGTCGAACTGGGAAGCCTCTTGACAGAATGTCACACTCAAGAGATGGAAGAAGGAACACACCTGGCAGATCACGTGTCCCATCTTAAGCATCTAGCCAGCCGCATCTCATGAATGGAAAAAGTGATATCTGAAAGAGTTCTAGTACTAATCCTTCTTTGTGGACTTCAGACTTTTCAAAAACAAGGGAAGACCTTTGATGCTCAACTTCCTGACCTCCGAACAACACTACAGCAAGCCATTGATGCACAAGGAAGAGCCGCCGGTGGGGTACCTGGTGCTGCCGCCGGAGCAGCAACAGCAGCTGCAGTAGCACCACTTGGAAGTCATCCATATTCTCAGACTCTGGAGAAGGCTGTCGAAGAACTTATGATGGTTGAAGAACAATATATCAAAGACAATGGAGGTGAAGCTGGCATTGTGACCAAATACCAAGGATAAAGGACAAAGAAGTTTGGAGCCTATGGTAACAGTAGTCAAGGCTCTCTTACGCATTCCAACAGCAACAATCCACCAACTCCTCACTCACCATGCGGATTTGTTCCACCAACTGATCGAGTGTGTTGGACGTGCAAGCAAAATAAACACATTGCCGTGGATTGCCCTAAATGGCGTCCACATTTTTCTCATCAATATGGTTCCCGACGACCACATCAAGCAATGCTGACTACTTACATGTCCACCGTGGCCGCCTTTCTTACAGGGTCCTTAAAAGCACAGGAACCATCAGACGAAGAGGACAACTTTCAGTTGAACCTTCTATCTGAAGGACCAATCCTGCCTGACATGGACATGACAGCCACATCACCAGAGCACTCAACCTATGGCTCAGTACCAGAAGATACAACACACAACACCCTGGCCGAAGAAGAGTTTGTGACTGAAGAGTTGGCCATGTGCTCCATGGACTGTGCCGTTCTCTTGGCTGCTGGCATCTTGGCATGGGTCATGGACTCCGGCTGCACGAAACACATGACCTGCAAAAAGGACTGGTTTATCAACTTCAAGCATTTTTTGATACCGCGAGAAGTTCGCCTTGGTGATGGGAGAAATATCCCTGCCTACGAGCAAGGAACAGTCAAGTTTGGCATTACGTGCAATGGAAAACCGGCAACAAGGACCTTTGAGGACGTGCTCTATGTTCCAGACCTTCCCCCAAATCTTCTTTCAGTTACCAAGCTCAACTACAAAGGTTTCAAAGTTGTGTTTGACAATGACAAGAACTGCAAGGTGTACAACCAGGCATCTCAACTGGCAGTTGTGGCTACTCGGATGGGAAATGTGACCATCCATGACACCAGTGAACCATCAAGACATTCAGAGACACAAGAGATGGCTTTTGTGGCTTCTTCTCCTACACCAGCAAAGACAACGTCTCTGCCAACTGCAAAAAAACTTTGGCACAAGCGGCTGGCACACGTCAGCTATTCAACTCTAACCAAAATGGCTGCAGATTCAGTTGCTCATGATCTTCCGGACGGCCTAATGCAAAACAGATATGCACCCATGTGCGGAGGCTGCATCACAGGCAAACAATATCGAGTGCCTTTTCAAGCACTCCCGTCACAAGGAATCCATGAGTGCTTGGAACGCGTATACATGGATCTCTGCTATATCAAGGAAGGTTCCCTCTCCAACAAGCACTACTTTCTCGTCATCCTGGATGACTATTCACACATGGTCTGGACCCGGATCCTCCGCTTCAAATCTGATGCTATTGAAGAAATCAAAACCTGGATTCGACAGGTTGAAAACAAGACCAACCAGACAGTCAAGAAAGTCCACACTAACAACAGAACTAAGTTTGTCAACCGCAACCTCAAAACCTTCTACGAGGAGAGAGGCATTCAACATCAGATCACGAAGCCATATACTCCACAACATAACAACAAAGCAGAACGCATGAACCAGACTCTTCTCGAAAGGGTTCAGACCACGTTCCATACAACTGGCCTCTCATTTGCTTTCTGGGTGAAAGCTCTTCACACGGCAGCATGTATCACAAGACGTCTTTCCACAACAAAGTTGCCTGCAGGTGCTTCAACACCCTACGAAGCATGGACCAGGAACAAACCATATCTGGGCTACATTCGTATATTCGGATGTACAGCACATGCCTGGATCCGGCCAGAAGAGCGCTCCAAACTCGATCCACGGTCAAAAGTCTGCATCCTTCTTGGGTATGAGACATGCGACATCTACCGACTTTGGGATCTAGACTCCAAACGTGTGATTCAAAGCAAACAACCCATCTTCGACAAAAGCTTCTTCAAACACGCACGTGATATAACACTACCAGCAGTTACACCCACTGTATAGATTGAGACAACTCCACCACCTCTTCTGAAATTCTTCGTTGACCCCACACCTGATGACCACTCTGGTCTACTCCCTCCTGTTTTCCCTGAGGAACATCATGATGCTCCTACTGCTTCACAGACAGTCGTCTCCAGTGCTCCATCACAATCAGGACTACGCTGGTGCACCTGACTCACAAGACCTCCGATATTTCTTCAGCTTGGTTTTCTGTCAATAATTGAGACGTCAGCTGACGATGAATTTGATCACACAACACTACTCACACAAGTGGTGGACCCCACCAGCTTCAAAGATCCCATGCATCACCCGGATGCCGATCAATGACGCCAGGCAGCTCAAGAGGAACTCCCTCAACTTAAAAAATAGCACACATGGGATCTTGTCCCTCGACCACCCAACACGCCCGTTGTTACGTGTAAGTGGGTGTTCAAAACCAAGCTGACCAGTGCAGGTGGACCTGATTGTTTCAACGCCCGTCTCGTTGTACGCGGCTACAGTCAAGTGCTTGGAGTAAACTACCAAGACACCTTTGCACCAGTGGCCAAGTACTCATCTATCAGGGTAATCCTGTCTCTGACCGCCAACAACAAATGAAATCTCCACCAAATGGAGGTCAAAACTGCCTTCCTCAACGGTGACCTCAACGAGATCATCTACACGACCCAACTAGAGGGCTTCATATCTCCATATAACCCCGAACACGTTTGCAAGCTCAACAAGTCTCTGTATGATCTGAAGCAAGCTCCGCGGCAATGGAATCTGAAGATTCATGAATTTTTCCTGGTCCAAGGTCTCCAACGCCTTCACTCCGACCATTCAGTATACTTTTGTGGAGGGTCCAACCTTCTTGGCGTCATCCTCTACGTGGACGACCTTATCCTCTTTGGGCCGTCGCTCTCTATTCTAGATACACTCAAACATCAGTAATCTCACCATTTTGAGATGACATACATGGGGCCCTTCAAGTACTACCTCGGAATTCAAGTCACTCACGACATCACACAAGGTCAAGTGACGCTTACTCAAGCAAGCCACTTCTGCTCAACGTGTGGCTGACAAGTTCGGGCTTGGTACATCTACTCCACAAACTACACCACTTTCTAAGGATCAAGGCCTTACCAAACCAGTCACAGCGGCCACACCTTTGGCCTCTTTAGAAGATGCCCAAGCTTTTCCGTGCATGGTGGGCTCACTGATGTACTCCTCTGTGGCTATGCGACCTGATCTCTCATTTGCCGTTGGTCTTCTCAGTCAAGGATACAAATGCCCTACTGCTGCCCACACTATGACCGCCAAACGCAGCATCCGCTACCTCCGTGGATTAACCTCCCTTACTATCTGCTACTATTCTCGGAACAATGTCCTCCAGGGCTTTTGTGATGCTGATCTCTCTGATGACCACACTACCAGTCGCTCCAACTCTGGGTATGTTTTCCTTCTCAATGGTGGACCCGTCAATTGGCTTAGCAAGAAGCAATAAGTGGTCGCTCTCTCTTATACGGAAGTCGAATACATCGCTGAAAGTGAATGTACGAGAGAGGCGGTCTGGCTTCGCATCCTTCTGAGCGAACTTGGATTTGATCAACTTGAACCCACATCCATCCACTGAGACAACGAAGGCGCCATCACTCTTCCCGAGGACCCGGTTCTCCATGATTGCACCAGACACGTCCGTCGGCAGTATCACTATGTTCGCGACGCCGTCACGGAAGGTAAAGTTGTCATGCACTACCTCCGCACCGTTGATCAGACTGCTGACATCTTTACCAATCTCTCTCCGTCGACTGCCATGCTCATCTCTGCACTCGTCTGGGTCTACTCTCCTCGTCATAAGCTCTCTGGGCACTGCTTCTTCTCTGCTATTTCTCTGCTGCTGCTCTTTCCATGCTCTCTCTTTCCGTCCCCCCCTGTATGAGGCGTTGGGACAGACAGAGATGGTCCTCCGTGGAGCCATCGTCACTTCCCGTTTTCGTGCCCCCCAAATGAGGCGTTGACACAAACGCGTGTCGTGTTTGACTGCTTCCCCACCTCCTTTGCTTCTTCCTACTACTGTTGGCTGTTCCCCGCTTTCGTCCCCCCATATGAGGCGTTGGGCCGGACGCGGGGTATCCACCCCTCTCTCTCTTCTGCAGGCTCTCTTCTCCCTTGTCATCTGTCTCCTCGTGTCTGCACCCTCTTCTCCCAATCCTATCGCGCCTCGATCCTCGCATAACGTCAAATGTTGGCCTGTTCTGGGCCGGCGCCACGCCACTCGTATCTGCAAACCTTCTCAAGCTATATCCTACCCGGTTCCTTCTCTGTCTTCAGAGCCCATTGGGTCGGCTGTCGGAATCAGCTCACCATTCGGGCTAGATTAGAAGGAGGGGGCACACTCCCTCGAGTTCGGACACGGTGTGCTCTTGGGACCGGTCTATTTCTCAGCCATTGGGGTGTTGCCCGGGCTAAAAGGATCTCTCCGGCTCAATGTACACCTTACGTCTTGTTCCCCCGGACTCCTTCTTTTCTCTCTCTGACAAGGCTCCGTTCGCCTGAGGGGGATCTTCTTCACCGGGCATTCCCGTGCCTCGCCTTGTCTTTTCTTTGATGCCCCTTTGTTTCTGCAGGCTCTAGGGTCACGGGAGGGCTTCCTCCTTTTCCCCACTTGTCTGCTCAAACCTCATCGGCGCTTGATCGACAAGGGGGGGAATGTTGGAAAAAGGAAAGCCGTCGGATTGCCTTGATCCAACAATCTACTGGGCTTGGCACAACAACAACAAAAAGGAGAACAAGAGGGCCGAGAAAGGGATCCCCATCTCTATCTTGACCCTCCTGTATATCCTACATGACAGGGCATGGTATGGCTGTAGACAGGCCTCTTAAGGCGTCCCACTGATCCATCCATCCGCAGCCCTACTCACTGTACTTGTCCTATTGGAGCTCCGGAGAGCTGATTGGATGATGGTACCGGAAACGATATATCTTGGCAGGTTTTGGACAAACAGGTTATGTGGTCTGGCAGACGAAGCGAGAGTGCGAGCGTGAGCTCCTCTCGACTCTGGGTCTGCTGGCGTGGCGAGGAACAGGAGCTCGCGAAAGATACTATTCTTTCTAAAGATGGATCATATGATCACGAATCTTGCGAGGGTAGTTGGATTGATCGGAGCCGTTGAGGTGCGGTCCTTCTGTCATCTCGAGACCAATACCCGAGACTTATCAACACCTATGAGAAGCTACCACAGATCTAGATGATCTTGTCCGTGGATTGCACCGAGGGTGCTAGGCATCCGCCAATCTCGGTCTACCGATGATCGGAGATCCTAGAGCGGTGTCCTGTAGATCTTGTGACTAAGAACTCGAACACACAAGGATACCGGACTACGTCAACACTTGTACTTTTCTCTTCTTAGATAGTACAGACATATAAGTAGCCGTAGGTTTGTATTCTTCATTAGTTCGTCTGTGTGTAATCATTCTGAACAAGCTTGATACCGCTGGAAAGCTTGTGAGACAAGTCGTGTAACCGTGCCTTCAGCTCATACTATTGAATCACACAGTTAATGACATTATTAAGGCAAGGGTGCCTGTATATGTGTGAGTGGTAACACTTGTCTGAGAGGTCATCACCAACCATTCAGTAAAGCATTGAAAGAGTTGACTCATTATAGTACTACATCTGAAGACTCCTAAAGGTTCTGGTATGTAAAATTCCAGCAGACAGTAACATCTGTTCCCTTTTCTGCATCTTTTCCCTCTTCACCATCAGCAACACAATGCTACCGCAGGAGAAGCAGGAAATCCACCAAGCTGGGCCATGGCAACACCAGCAGTCTCCAAACAGTTCCACCTTGCATCATCCTCCCCCTCTGCAGCAACCTCATTTACACTCCATCATTCTCGTCAGAGTCGCTCCCCACTACAAAGACGTGTGTAAAGCAGCGGTTCATGGACCAGTTACGACAGTCTCACCATGGAGCTTCGCCTTGCACCACCCTGCCTGATCCAGTTCTCCAACGACTCTACAACACCACGCTTTTCTCCCCATCATCACACAACCATCCACCTAAGCTGTCCTCATCACCGACAACACCATCAAAATCAGCAGCAGCAGACTCAGTTTCATGCAATCGTACTCACGCGCCAGCACACCTTTGCCCGCTCACACCATTTTCTCTAGAAACCATCAGTTCTCAACACCGCAACAACGACCTCAGCAAATCTCCTTGCTGCTACCAAAAGGCCATCACCCTGTCTTCATCCCTCAGCAAATGCAGCACCTGCCGCAACAACCAATTCTGCAAAAAACCATGGTACTCTCGCGGCGCGACAGACTGGTCTGTCCCCTTGTCCGCTCCTACTCCTCTACTCGCATACTACATCAGCTTGACACTCCTTATCTCCACATGCACTTCATGACAACCGCAACCAATCACCTGGTAATATCCTCATCATCAACAAGCCCAAGTGGATTTACCGATGAACAAGTCTTGTTTCCTCCACATCATCTACCAACTCCGCCTCCAGAGAAGTCCTGCAGTGTACAACGACAAGTCTACAGCCTTCAACAGTAACAAACCTAAACTCCATCACCATTCCAGTTCTGCAAATCACTAATCAGCAGCACTCAATCCAGACACGTCCCGACCTCTCCCCCTCCACACCAACTACTGGTCTTCTCCCAATACTCCTCAATGGCCTTCAACACCACCATGTCCCACAATCAGGTATTCTGGCTTGTGGTATTGAGGGGGGCTGTCAGAAAATACACCAATACCCACAAGCCAGAACCAAGGTTCACTTGACCTCCCTTTCTATCTTCGGAACCACATAGGCCAGTATTGTCATATCTCAACGGGCTATTCCCGTGTTTCCCACAAGAACCGGATCACCTCCAAGCACCGAAAGACTACCTAAGCAGCGGACCTGCCGCTCAACACAGGATGATTGAGATCGGAGCTCGCGCCAATGACATCAACGGAAGATGGGCCGTCCGATCGGTCAGGATAGCCGGCGCCGACCAGCCGTTTGTGCCAATGCGGCTTGATACTCACTACGCGCCAAGAGAAGTACGCGCCAGGGTTTCAACGGGTACAGCACCCGCCCGATGAACCTGACCAGACTTCTTGACCTCCGCATGGAGTCGCTCCGCGACTCCACCATCGGCAACAGTAGCATCAGCGGCAAAGCGCCTACTGCGTCATCTGACGTACAGACCTCCGTAGCTAGCACTAGGCTGTAGAGTAGTATGCTTACAATATGCTCTAGGCTACTACTTAATCCGCAGATGTTTAGTGTACTACCTTCCAGTTAATGGTCATTTAGTAAACTCTTCCCATTGCCTCTTTGGCCCGAGCTCCGACCTTGCCCCCACTCGGCTTGTGATCATGACCCGCTGCCATGGCACAGTACCACCCTTCCTTATCACTGCCGCTGCTGTGTTCAATCTCATCTTGCAAGGCCCGGGCTTCGCCCTGCCTCCACGCCTCTCATGCGTCAATGATCAGACCGCTCCTTCGCGCTGCGGCCTCACTCTTCGCTTGGCTCGCTGCTCGATGCTGTGGCGTTCCATCTTCATCGTCGTGCCTTCCTCAGAAGTTTCTTCTCCTCGTTTGCCCGCATACTACCGCTGCAGCTCTTGTGGTTCTTTGGCCCGTGCCTCAGCACTGCGGCCTTCCGGCCCGCGCCTCGGCACTGCCTTCATGCTTGCATACTCACATTGCTATTGTGATCCTATACTATTCAATCCTTACGTCACCGCTTGTGCTCACGCACCGCACCCACTTATGATCCTGACATTGCCTTAAGTGCAATATCGTCTCCCGGACCGTGCCGTGACCCATTCCCGACTTACTCCTCGTGCCCAGCCACAAGCAATGCTTCCTACGTTGACAACATTTTACTGACAGCCATACCATACCATACCATACCAAACCATACCATATCATACCAGACCATTCCATACCATAACATACCATACCATACCACACCATACCATACCATAACATACCATACCATACCATACCATTCAATACCATACCATTTCATACCATACCATACCATACCACACCATACAATATCATACCATACCATACCATACCATACCATACCATACCATACCATACCATACCAGATCATACCATACAATACCAAACCATACCATACCATACCATACCATACCGTACAATACCATTCCATACCATGCCATAATATACCATAACATACCATACCATAACATACCATACCATACCACACCATACCATACCATACCATACCATACCAT
>SZWC01031868.1:6335-21859 GCA_023375785.1 Penium margaritaceum | reverse complement strand
TATATCTATATCTATATCTATATCTATATCTATATCTATATCTATATCTATATCTATATCTATATCTATATCTATATCTATATCTATATCTTTATCTATATCTATATCTCCATCTATATCTATATCTGTATCTATATCTATATCTATATCCATATCCATATCTTTATCCATATCTATATCTATATCTATATCTGTATTTATATCTATATCTATATCTATATATATATCTATTTATATATCTATATCTATATCTATATCTATATCTATATCTATATCTCTATCTCTATCTATATCTATATCTATATCTATATCTATATCTATATCTATATCTATATCTATATCTATATCTATATCTGTATCTATATCTATATCTATATCTATATCTATATCTATATCTATATCTATATCTATATCTATATCTATAACTATATCTATATCTATATCTATATCTGTTAAAGTAGCGAACATTTGTTGCTACTTGTGCCGGGTTTGTTTTGCCAGGCTGACTCCTGCACTCGTGTACCTCTCACATTTTTAGTTCCTGAGTGTGTGCGCACGTCGTGTGACCTGCGCACTAGCCAGGTGGTGCCCTCGCGTAAAACGAGGGGACCTTTTGCCCCCCTCCTTGAAGGGGAGCGAAAGCCCCCCCCTCTCTATTGGCATGGAAATGCGAGTGGTGGGGCTGGGGCATATTGCGCCGTGCAACATGCCCCAGTCCGCTGACGTCATGGGCGGGTGAGGCCGCCCCGGTAGGGGGCGGTCCTCGCCCTCCTCTCATCCATTCCTTTCCAAAAAATATTCCAACTTCTCACCTCGATCCTCTCTCATGCCTAAGTCTCTACACCCCGCTCCCTCCTCACAGCTCTCGAGAGCTTTTCCCCTCACAGCCCTCGAGAGCCTCCTCCACTCACAGCCAAGAGCGACTGTTGGCCCCGCGGCTAACTCCCTCAACGCCCCCCCTCACAGGAGTCGAGAACAACTCGACCTCACCCGCCGCCCCCCCCCTCCTGTCTCCTTCCCCTAGTAATTTCATGTTCAACATGGCATCAAGCCATTGAGGGTCTGTGGGCTCCGCTCCCCCGCTTCCGCTTCCGCCATCCGCCTCCGCTGCCGCTGTCTGCCGTTGCCGCCGTCGGCTGCTGCTGCCTCTACCGCCACCGTCGCCTCCGCTTCCGCCACTGCTCTTTGGCCTCGTCGCCGTCTTTGCGGGTGCCGTCCTTCGTCGTGGGCACCCTCTGCCGTCCGGCCCTTTTCGGCCCTCTCCTCCTCCCTTCCCGCCAGGTCTGCCCCTGTCGGGGCAGCCCTGTCGTTCCATCCCCTCCCCCGTTCTTCCCTCTTCCCCTGCTTCCGCTTCTCCCTGTTTTGCTTCGTTCCTCCTCCTTTTTTTTTCTTTCTTCCCTTCTCCCTTGTTCACTCTTTTTCTTTTCTGTTTTCCTTGCTGCAGGTTCGTTCCCCTGCCTCTGGCCCGGCCTCGGCCTCGCCCTGTGTGCCCTGTGTGCGCCCCTGCCTTGGGCTCCCGTCCCCCGTACCTCTCGCTCCGGTCTTTGGCTCGCCCTGGGCCTCCGGCGCGCGGGCCCCTACTCCCCGGCTCCTTCCCTAGGCCTTCGGCTCTAGGCTCTAGGTGTCCCGGCCTCCGGCCCTCGTCTCTAGGCTTTCGGTCCCCTAGCTCTAGCTCCTAGTCTCTAGCCTCTTTGGACTTAGGACCTTGGACTGTGGACCGTGGACTGTGGACTTCGGTTCCTGGCCTCTGGCCTCTGCTGTGCTGCTTGCGGCCTCTGGCCAACCCCCCGTCCCTGTTCTTTCTTGCTCGGCTCACCGAGCCCGGGGCCGTCTGCCCCTAAACGGCCTTTCGGCCTTCGGCCTTGTGGCCCTGCCCTCACGGCGCTCTAGGACCCCCCCCCCCCCGCTGGGTCTCGTCCCGGCTTTTTTCATTTACTTTTCTTTTCTCCCGCTCTCTCCCCTTCCACCTCTCTCTCCTGTGCTCTCTCCTCTCTCTCCTCTCCCTCTCTCTCTCTCCCTCTCTCTTTCTCTCTCCCGGCCTCCCCTTCTCCCTCCTTTCCTCTCTTTCCCCCACTGTCTCTGCTCTCCCTCTCTCCCTCGCACTCCCCCCGCTCTCCGCTTTCCCCCTCTCTCTCGCCTCTTCCTCGCTGCTCTCTCTGTTCCCTCTTCTCTCTTTTCTCTCTCTGACCCCCTCTGCCCGCCCTTCTCTCTCCCCTGCTTTCTCTCCTCTCTGCTCTCTTCTGCCTCTCCCTCTCCCCGCCTTCTCCCTCTCCCTTTCCCCCCTCTCCTCTCACTCTGCTCCCCTCTCTCTCTGCTCTCCTCTCTCTCTGCTCCCCTCTCTCTCTCCCTCCTCTCTATCCCCGTTCTCCCTCTCGCTCTTCCTCTGCCTCTCCCTCTCTCTCTCTCTCCCTCGCTATCTTTTTCTCTCCCCTCTCTCTTCTCTCTGCTCTGTCTCCCTCTGTTCTCTCTCTCTCCATTCCCCTTCTCCTCTCTCTCTCCTCCCTCTGCTCTCTGCTCTTCCTCCCCCCCCCTCTCTTCCCCCCCTCTCTCTCTTTCTCCCTCTCTCTCTCGCTCTCTCTCTCTCTCGCTCTCTCTCTCTCTCGCTCTCTCTCTCTCTCGCTCTCTCTCTCTCTCGCTCTCTCTCTCTCTCGCTCTCTCTCTCTCTCGCTCTCTCTCTCTCTCGCTCTCTCTCTCTCTCGCTCTCTCTCTCTCTCGCTCTCTCTCTCTCTCGCTCTCTCTCTCTCTCGCTCTCTCTCTCTCTCGCTCTCTCTCTCTCTCGCTCTCTCTCTCTCTCGCTCTCTCTCTCTCTCGCTCTCTCTCTCTCTCGCTCTCTCTCTCTCTCGCTCTCTCTCTCTCTCGCTCTCTCTCTCTCTCGCTCTCTCTCTCTCTCGCTCTCTCTCTCTCTCGCTCTCTCTCTCTCTCGCTCTCTCTCTCTCTCGCTCTCTCTCTCTCTCGCTCTCTCTCTCTCTCGCTCTCTCTCTCTCTCGCTCTCTCTCTCTCTCGCTCTCTCTCTCTCTCGCTCTCTCTCTCTCTCGCTCTCTCTCTCTCTCGCTCTCTCTCTCTCTCGCTCTCTCTCTCTCTCGCTCTCTCTCTCTCTCGCTCTCTCTCTCTCTCGCTCTCTCTCTCTCTCGCTCTCTCTCTCTCTCGCTCTCTCTCTCTCTCGCTCTCTCTCTCTCTCGCTCTCTCTCTCTCTCGCTCTCTCTCTCTCTCGCTCTCTCTCTCTCTCGCTCTCTCTCTCTCTCGCTCTCTCTCTCTCTCGCTCTCTCTCTCTCTCGCTCTCTCTCTCTCTCGCTCTCTCTCTCTCTCGCTCTCTCTCTCTCTCGCTCTCTCTCTCTCTCGCTCTCTCTCTCTCTCGCTCTCTCTCTCTCTCGCTCTCTCTCTCTCTCGCTCTCTCTCTCTCTCGCTCTCTCTCTCTCTCGCTCTCTCTCTCTCTCGCTCTCTCTCTCTCTCGCTCTCTCTCTCTCTCGCTCTCTCTCTCTCTCGCTCTCTCTCTCTCTCGCTCTCTCTCTCTCTCGCTCTCTCTCTCTCTCGCTCTCTCTCTCTCTCGCTCTCTCTCTCTCTCGCTCTCTCTCTCTCTCGCTCTCTCTCTCTCTCGCTCTCTCTCTCTCTCGCTCTCTCTCTCTCTCGCTCTCTCTCTCTCTCGCTCTCTCTCTCTCTCGCTCTCTCTCTCTCTCGCTCTCTCTCTCTCTCGCTCTCTCTCTCTCTCGCTCTCTCTCTCTCTCGCTCTCTCTCTCTCTCGCTCTCTCTCTCTCTCGCTCTCTCTCTCTCTCGCTCTCTCTCTCTCTCGCTCTCTCTCTCTCTCGCTCTCTCTCTCTCTCGCTCTCTCTCTCTCTCGCTCTCTCTCTCTCTCGCTCTCTCTCTCTCTCGCTCTCTCTCTCTCTCGCTCTCTCTCTCTCTCGCTCTCTCTCTCTCTCGCTCTCTCTCTCTCTCGCTCTCTCTCTCTCTCGCTCTCTCTCTCTCTCGCTCTCTCTCTCTCTCGCTCTCTCTCTCTCTCGCTCTCTCTCTCTCTCGCTCTCTCTCTCTCTCGCTCTCTCTCTCTCTCGCTCTCTCTCTCTCTCGCTCTCTCTCTCTCTCGCTCTCTCTCTCTCTCGCTCTCTCTCTCTCTCGCTCTCTCTCTCTCTCGCTCTCTCTCTCTCTCGCTCTCTCTCTCTCTCGCTCTCTCTCTCTCTCGCTCTCTCTCTCTCTCGCTCTCTCTCTCTCTCGCTCTCTCTCTCTCTCGCTCTCTCTCTCTCTCGCTCTCTCTCTCTCTCGCTCTCTCTCTCTCTCGCTCTCTCTCTCTCTCGCTCTCTCTCTCTCTCGCTCTCTCTCTCTCTCGCTCTCTCTCTCTCTCGCTCTCTCTCTCTCTCGCTCTCTCTCTCTCTCGCTCTCTCTCTCTCTCGCTCTCTCTCTCTCTCGCTCTCTCTCTCTCTCGCTCTCTCTCTCTCTCGCTCTCTCTCTCTCTCGCTCTCTCTCTCTCTCGCTCTCTCTCTCTCTCGCTCTCTCTCTCTCTCGCTCTCTCTCTCTCTCGCTCTCTCTCTCTCTCGCTCTCTCTCTCTCTCGCTCTCTCTCTCTCTCGCTCTCTCTCTCTCTCGCTCTCTCTCTCTCTCGCTCTCTCTCTCTCTCGCTCTCTCTCTCTCTCGCTCTCTCTCTCTCTCGCTCTCTCTCTCTCTCGCTCTCTCTCTCTCTCGCTCTCTCTCTCTCTCGCTCTCTCTCTCTCTCGCTCTCTCTCTCTCTCGCTCTCTCTCTCTCTCGCTCTCTCTCTCTCTCGCTCTCTCTCTCTCTCGCTCTCTCTCTCTCTCGCTCTCTCTCTCTCTCGCTCTCTCTCTCTCTCGCTCTCTCTCTCTCTCGCTCTCTCTCTCTCTCGCTCTCTCTCTCTCTCGCTCTCTCTCTCTCTCGCTCTCTCTCTCTCTCGCTCTCTCTCTCTCTCGCTCTCTCTCTCTCCCTCTCTCTCTCTCTCTCTCTCTCTCTCTCTCTCTCCCTCTCTGTCTCTCTCGCCCTCTCTCTCTCCCTCTCTCCATCCCTCTCTTGCCCTCTCTCTCTCCCTCTATCTGTGGCTCCTAGCCCCCTCTCTCTCTCCCTCCCTGTCTCTCTCTCTCTCTCTCTCCCTTCACCCCTCACTCTCTGTCCCTCTCTATCTCCCTATCTCTCTGTCTCTCTCTCCATCTTCCTTTCTCTCACTCTCTCTCTCCCTCTCTCTCTCCACCTCTCTCTGCTCTCCTCTCTGTCTCCCTCTCTCTCCCTCTCTTTCTCCCTCTCTCCCTCCCTCTCCCTGCTCCCTGTATCCCCTTGCTCCCCTCCCCCTCTCTCTCTCCTCTGCCCTCTGCTCTCCTTCCCCCCTCTCTTCCCTCCCTCTCTCTCTTTCTCCCTTCCACCCTCTCTGTCCCTCTGTTACTCTCTCTCCCTCTCTCACTCTCTCACACCTCCCCCCCTCTCTCTCTCTCACCCTCTCTCTCTCCCTCTCTCTGTCCCTCTCTCTCGACTTCTCTCTCTCCCTCTCACTGTCACTCTCCCTCCCTCTCTCACTCTCTCTCACACGCTCCCTCTCTCTCTCTCTCCCTCTCTCTTCCCTCTCCCTCTCCCCTTCCCTCTCCCTGCTCTGCCTGACTCTTCCTCTCCCGCTGTCTCTCTGCTCTTTTCTGCTCTGCCAGCTCTCTGCCCCGCTATCTCTCCCGCCTATTTCTCTCTCTCTCCCCCTGTCTCTCCCCCTGCCTCCCTCTCTCTTCCTCTCGCTCTCTCTCTTTTTCCCTCTCTCCCCTCCCTTTCCTTGCCTCCCGCTCCCTCTCTATCCCCATCTCTCTCTCCCTCTTTTCTCCTTCTCTGTTTTTCTCCCTCTCCCGTACTCCCCCTCCCCCTCTTTCCTTCCCTCCTCTTTCTCTTCCCTACTCTTTCTCCTCCTCTTTCTTTTTCCCTCTCTCCCTCTCTCTCTCTCTCTCTCCCCCTCTCTCTCTCTCTCCCCACCTCTTCCTCTCTCCCTCCTGCTTCCTCTCTCTTGCTGCTTCTCTATTGCTCCCTCTCCCTCCACTCTCCCGTCAGCTCTCTCTTGTCCTCCCTGCTCTCTGTTCCCTCTCTCCTTCCCCTTCTCTCTCTTTCTTCCCTCCCCTCTTCCCCCCCCTCCTCCTTTTCTCTCCTTGACCCCCCTCCTTTTCCTCCTCTGTCTCCTCTCACTCCTGCTCTATCCTTTCCCCTTTCTGTCGCCCCCTCTTCTCCTTCCCTTTTGTCTTTCTCCCCCTCTCTGCTCTCTCTGCCTCCTTGCTCTCCCCCCGTTTTCCCCTCCCCCTTCCTTCTCCCATCTCCCCGTCTCCTTCGTGTCTGCCCTCTCTGGGTGCTGTTCCCCTTTCCTCTTCCCCGCCCTTCTCCACATCCCTTCACCATCACTGTCCTTCTTGCTTTTCCTGACCGCTCCCTCCTTCCCCCACTCCTCCACCCTGCTTCTCCCTTTTTTTCCTTTTTCCCCTGCTTCTCCGTTCCCTCGCGTCTTCTTTCCCTTGCCTTTTCCTCCTCACTGCTTTTGTCACTACACTCCTCCTCCACCCGTATCCTGTTCCTTGGCCTGCGCCTTGTGGGTGTGCGCGGGCTCTCATGTTCGTCCGGTCTCTCGCACCTTGGGGCGTCGGACGCGCCCTCCCTTCTCGTCCGGCCTTCTCCTTTTTTCGGTGAGCTTGTTCCTTTTCTCCTCCCCCCGTTTGCGTGTATTGCCTTACTGTCTCTCCTCTCTTCCCCCCTCTGTCCTCCCGACTGCTCCTTTTTTTTCTTCTCTGGTTCTCTTTTCTATCTCCGCGCCACGTATGTGCCTTCCTGCGCCACATGTGTGCTTCCTTGGCGGCTCGTGTCCGCCCTCCTTTTCTCGTTGTCTTGTTCCTTTTTTGTTCCCCTCTTCCTTGTCGCGGCCGTTCCTTGCGCTGCCTGTGCTGCGTGCGTGGTCCTCGGCTCCGGCGTCCGGGTTCTCTTTCCTCCGTGCCATTGTTCTCGACGTTGACCTCGCCCGTTCACCCTCCTCTTCCGTCGTTCCGTCCCCGTTCCCGCCCACTCCCCCGCCCCCTCTGCCTTGCCTGTATTCTCTCTTCTCTTCCCTTCGTTGCTCCGCCGTTGTCTCTTGCATTCCCCACTCTGTGCTCCACGTCTCTCTTCCTGCGTGTCCCTTCTCTCCAATCGCCCTCTACCTCCTCTCCCTCTTCCCTCTCCTCCTCTTGCCGCTCCCCTCCTCTTCTTTCCTCCCCTCTCCCGTCTCCCCCTCCGCCTTCCCTCTCCCTCCCCTCCCTCCCTCTCCTCTTTCTCCCCCGCTGTTGTGCTTCCTCCCTTCCCCTCCCTCCCCCTCCCTCCCCCATTTCCCACCGCCCCTCTCGTCTTGTCTCCCTCTCTCTCTCCCTCCTTCCTCCCTCTTCCCCCACTCTCTCTCTCGCCCTCTCCCCCTTCTCTCCCCTCTTTCCACCCCTCTTCCTTCCCCCCTCTCCCTCTCTCTCGTCCTCGGGTCCAACTCTCTCTCTCCCTCTCTCCCTCCCATTCTCCCTCTCGTTCCTCCTCCATCGACGTCCCTCGCGTCTACCTTGCTGCTCCTCCGGCCCCATCGTCTCCACTGCTCCACCGGCTTCATCGGCTCCGGCTCGGCGCCCGACCCTCGGTCCGCTCCACCGGCGTGTTCCCTGTCCCCCTTGACCCTGCCCCGGTCCCTCCACCGTCGCGTTGTGCTACCCGCGCCTTCTCCCATCGTTCCCTCCGCCCTCTCGTCGGTACATCTTGGCCTGGGTCGTGCGCCGCTGCCCCCTCCTCCTCTCCTAGTCCCCTTCCCTCTCGGCTCCGCGTTTCTTCCCCACTCCATCTTCTCTGCTTCCCCACCTCTCTCTCCTCCTTCTTTCCCCGCCCTCCTCTCCTCCTCTTCCGCTTCCTCTCTCTCACTCTCTCTCTAAGACTCTCTCTCTCTTTCCTTTCCCTTTTGCTTCCCCTCCGCCCCATTCCCTATGACCCCCCCTCCTTGGGCCTCTCTTCTCTCCTCCTCCCTCCTGACTCTCTCCTCTTGTTCTCCTCCTGTCTCCCTCACTTCCCCTCCTCCCTCCACACGCAACTCTTCCTCCCTCCCTTCCCTTCCTCCCGCCCCCCTCCATTCCCCTCTCTCGCTTCTTCTCCCTCCTCCTATCTCCTATCCCCCTTCTCTACTCCTCCCCCCCTTCCCTCCCTTTCTCTCTGTTGCTCTCCCCCCTCCTCTTTGCTCCTCTCCTCCCTCGATCCTCTTTCGTGCACCCTTCCCCCTTTCCCTCCTTGTCCCTCCTTGTCGCCCTCCCCTCAGCTCTCCCCTGCCACGGCATTTGCCGCAACGGTTCGCCCTCCCTCTCCGCTCCCCTCTCCCCCTCCCTCTCCGCTCCCCTCTCCCCTCGCTTTTGCTCTGCTCTCTTCCCACCTTCTCCCATCCTTGCTTTCTCCGTGCTCTCCGTTCCCTCGTCTCATCCTCCCCGCTTCCCATTGTGGTCTCTCGCTCCCTTGTGCCCCGCCATTCCTCCTTGTGTGTCTGCTCCCTCGTCCCCTTGTGTGATGCGTCCTGGCTCGCTCCCCGCTCTCCTTCCCCGGTTCCGTATGTTCTGGGGCTGCCTGTCCGTCTGTCCCTCCTCCTGTTCCTCGGTGTCCGCTCCTCCTCCCCCCCCTTTTCCCCTCCTTCCCCTAATGCACTTCCCTAAATACACACCTGTCACCATGGTTTACCCTTCCCCTCCCTTACATGCTCCCTTTTCCTGTAGTCGTTCGTATCTTACCTCTCCTCGGCACCCGCCTAGCAGCGTCATGGAGGACCTCGGACTCTATGGCGCCCTCGCGGCTGTGGCTGCGGCCCGGGCCACTCGTGAGCAGGCATCCCAGGATGCCTCCTCCCGCGTCCCGAGTCCCTCTGCGTCTGTTGACCTCGACCTCGTTGACGACTTCGTCGTCCTTTCCCCTCGTTCTGCTGCTGACGCCGCCGTCACCGCGGCTCTTGAGGCCCTCCGTGACCCTCCTTCCCCGCCCCTCCACCGCCCACCCCTCGCCCCGCCTCCTCAGTTCCCCTTCTCCCCGGTGATCCTTGACGCCCACGCCCTCCGTCCTGTTGGTGCGCCTCCTGCTGCTCCCCCCGCCCCCACCGTCGTACCTACCTCCCCTGTCGGCCCCACTGCTGACGCTCCCGGTGACCCTGTGCGCCCTGCCATCGCCCCTGGTGGTGTTGTCGTTCCGGTTGGCGCTCCTGCCCCAGGCGGTGCCCTTGTTGCTCGCGGTGCTTCCGTCGCCGGCGGTACCGTCGCCGCTCGTAGTGCCGTCGCTCCCGGTGTTGGCACAGCTGGTAGTGGCGCTGTCGCCCCGGGTGCCACTGTCGTTTCTGGTTCCGCTGTCGCCCCTGGCGTTCCCGTCGCCCCTGCTAGTGGCGTCGCCCTTGGCCATGTCGTCGCCCTGTTTGCTGTCACCGCGGCGGGTGCCCCTCTTCCTGCGGGTGGCGCTGCCCCGCCCGGTGGCGCTTTGCCCGCCGCCGGCGCCGCCCCGGCAGGCGGTGTTCCCCCCGCCGTTGGTGCTGCCGCGGTTGGCGCCCCTCCCCTTGGCGACCCCGTCACTGCACTTGCTCTTGCTGTCGCTCAGCTCGCCCGCCTTAGTCTTCGCTCGCCCCTCGCCTCCTCGCTGCCCCTGACTGCTGCTCCCGGCCATGTTCCCGACACCCCGTTCTCTGAGTGGTCCCCTCGTTTCGTGTCTTGGGCCCACATGTACGGTCTTTCGGAGCACATGACCCCTCTCCCCCCTTGCCCCTTGCTCATCCCGATCGTGGCGCCCTTGCTTTTCACCTTCTCTATTCTGCTGCTCCCTCTGTCGCCCTCCGCCAGCTCGATCGGTTCGCACCTACCGCTGCTCTCCTTGCTCGTCCTCGCGAGGCCTGGTCTGCCCTTCTCGCCCTGTACTCGTCTGACTCTTCTCGCTCCGCTTCCTCCCTCCTCGCTGATCTTCGGGTCCTCCGCCGCCGCCCTGACGAGTCCTTGGGTGCCTATTTAGGTCGCGCGGAGCTCCTTCAGAGCGAGCTCTTTGCTGCGGGCGCCTCCTTAGCCGATTCTGCCTTCGTTACTTCAGTTGTTGCCGGTCTTGGCCCTTCCTTCTCCGGTGCTCTCACTTCTTTTCCACTCGCCCTTACCCTTCAGGTGGCGTACCAGATCCATGGCGCCGTCTGGCCGGTTCTGTTGGATGGACTGCGCTCCTTCCAGGCGGTCACCCAGCCTGTCGTCTCCCTTGATGAGCCCGTCTTGCCAGATGCTATGCCCGGCCTCCTCCCTCCTCCGGCGGCCCATGCCCTTGCTCTTCGTGCCCCCCCCGGCGGAGGGGGTGGTGGTGGCGGTGACCGCCCTCGCCCGCCCATGTGTTGGAACTGCGAGGTTGTGGATCATCGCCATGATGCGTGTCCGCTCCCTCCGGCCCCGGACCTTCGTGAGCGCATCGCGCGTCAGCGTGCCCTTCTCCGTGGTCGCGCTTATGCTGCTCCTGGCGGTCCTCCTACTGCAGTCCTTGGCACCCCTCCGCCTGCTGCTCCCGTCCGTCCGCTGCCCTCCCCTACAGCACCCCCTCCGCTTACAGAGGATGCCATCATCGCTCTCATCCGTCGTGTCCTGGCCGAGGGTGTGCTTGGCGGCCCGCCGCCTGCTGGTATGTCTCCTGTGTTTGATCTCCTAGCTGCCCCTGTGTCTCATCCTGCCTCTCTTGACGCTCGCTCGCCCGACCCTTGCCCGTCGTCCCTTCCCCCTCGCACGGCTGCATATTGCCTTCTCTCCGGCACTGAGCGTGTCGTGGCCCCATCTTGGGTGGTTGATGGTGCCGCGACCGACGACATGTGTCCCGATCGTGAGTTGTTCACCACGTTTAGTCCGTTTTCTGCGATCACGTCAGTGTACACTGGTGATGGGGCTCCTCTCCCTGTGCTTGGTGTGGGCACCGTTTGTCTCACCTCTTCGGCTGGCTCCCTCACCTTGTCTTCTGTTCTGTACATTCCGTCTCTTGATTTTTTGCTCCTGTCTGTTCCGACTCTCGACGTTTGTGGCTTCTCCACCACCTACGCTCTTGGTCTCGTCGCTGTCACTGATCGCGCCAGTTGTCGCGTCGTTCTCCACAGTCGTCGGCCTCCCGGCGAGGGCTTGTACCAGGTTCTTGGCCCACACTCCGTCTCTGCACCCGCGGCAGATGTTGTTGCGCTTGTCGCTCTTTCTCGTTCTACGCACTCCCACCTTCTCCATCGTCGCCTCTGCCATCTCCCCTCCCCCGCTGTGACCTCCCTCCTTCATACTCTCCCTGTTGATGGCCTGTCCGACCCATCCTTCCGGGCTCCCTGCGCTGCCGATTGCACCTTTTGTGCTGTCAGCAAGATGCATCGCCTTCCGTTTCCCTCCTCCCCCTCCCGCGCGTCTGCCCCTCTTGAGCTTGTCCACGCTGACGTCCTTGGTCCCCTCCAGGATGAGTCTCTCGCTGAGCATGCCACGTACGTCCTCAGCCTGATTGACGACTTCTCTCGCTACACATGGGTCTTCTTTCTTCGCGCCAAGAGCGATGTTGCCCAGACCATCCAGTCATGGTACGCGTCCGTGCAGAGACAGAGTCGCCACCAGTTACTGCGCTTTCAGTCCGACCGCGGTGGCGAGTTTTTTGGTTCCACAACATCGTTCTTCAATCGTGAGGGTGTGGTTCAAGAGCTCTCCGCCCCCTATTCTCCGCAGCATAATGGGGTTGCCATGCGCTGGAACCGTACGCTCGTTGAAGGCGTCCGCACGATGATGGCTGAGACCGGCTTCCTCGATCGAGGTCGCAGCTTCTGGTCCGAGGCGGCCCGTTATCGCACTTGGGTGTGGAACCGGATACCGCATAGCCCGCTTGCCCCTGACACCACACGGTTCCAGCTGTTCTTTGGTTGCCGCGCCGACCTTAGTCAGGCTGTGGTTTGGGGCACCATGGCTACTGTCTTTGTTACTCCCCCCTCTCGGTCTGGCAAGCTCGACCCGCCTGGCCGCCTCTGCGTCACCCTTGGTGTTGCACCTCGCTCTCGCGCACACCGGTTTTGGGACCCTGTTGCCCATCGCCTCGTCGAGTCCTGTCACGCTCGCTTCTTTGAGCAGCTGACCTATGGCATCTTCCGCGCAGATCGTTCTCTCCCTCCCCCGGCCTCTGCCACGGCCTACACCTTTGATGGCCTCGTGGTTGCTGGTGCCCCTCCCCCCTCTTCACCTCTCCCTGTGACCCCCCCCCATGTCTCTTCCGCCTTCCACCACCCCCGCCTCTATCCCCCCTCTCGTGCCGGCTTCGGCCGCCCCGCCGCCGCCCTCTCACCCTTCTCCTCCCCCTCCCATATCCTCCCTGCCTTCCGTGTCTGCCCCCCCGCTCGGACCTCCCGCGCCTGTGCCCGTTCGTGTCTCCTCGCAGCGGCCTCCGCCTGCTTCTGCCTCTCCTCCCCCCCNNNNCTGTCTACTCCTGCTCTCCCGCCCAGCCCTTTCGCTCCCATTCCTGTTCCCGTCTCCTCACGGAGCCCACCGCCTGCGTCTGTCTGCTCTCCTCTCCCCTCCTGTCCTCTGCCCTCTGCCTCCCCTTCCGCCCCACCTCGTCCCTCTCTGCCCGCTTCCTCCCCCCCTCCCCTCCCTCCCTTGCCCCCCTCGCATCGGCGCGGTGGCCCACCATCTGTCTCTCCTCTTCCTCCCCTCTTGCCACCTCCCACAGCGTTTCCTCCCTCTCCTCCCGACTTCCCCTCCTCCCCCCCTCCGGTTCCCCCTTCCCTGACTGCGGCCCACGCTGTGGGCTCGCCTCGTGCGCTTTCCCCCGCCCGCTGTGCGGACCCGGTCCTCCTCTCCATCGAGGATGTGCCAGAGGACGCCCCGTCCCGGGCGTCCTTCCCTGATGCTCTCTCGGGTGGTCGCGTCCTCGTGAAGGTCACACCCTCTCCACCGTCCTCGCCGCCTGCCACCCCCTCTGTTCACCCCTCGCTCCTTCTCCCTCTTATGACTTTCCTCTCTCGCGAGACCCTTCCGCCCCTTCCCCTGTCCTCTCGGTCCTCTTCCCCGCCCTCCCCCCTCCCTTGTCCGTCTCCTTCTCCGCCCGCTCCCCCTCATCCACCCGTCCCCGGTCCGGCTTCCCTTCTCGGTGTCCTCCCTCGCCCCCCCTCGTGGATGCGCACACATGCTGCTTGGACTCGCGCCTCTGTCCCCCCCTCCTCTCCTGCTCTCTCCTCTCCCACCCGCCCTCCTGCTCCGCCCGCCCCTGCCTTCCCAGTACCCTCCTCTGTCCTGGACACCCCTCCCCCCTCCTCGCCTGTGTCTTCTCGCACTCGCTCTCGCACCGCTCACGCTCTTACCTGTGCCTCTGTCCCTCTCCTCGTCACCCCCCTGCCATCCCTCTCCTCCCCTGTCTCCTCCTTCCCCCCGGCCGTTCCTTCTGTGGTACCTTCTGCACCCCTTGACCTGGCGTCGTCCCCTCCTCCTCCCTCCCGAGTCTCCACTGTGCCTCTTCCTCCTCTCCCCTTCGTTCCCTCTCCTTCTTCTTCTCACCACGCGTACCCACTCCCTCCCACCCTTGTGTCATCACCCGTTTCTCCCCTTGTCGGTTCTGCTGCTTCTCTCCCTGCCTCCTCCGCTGCCGCTCCTGCGCCCCCCTCTCCTCTTCCCTCCTCCGCCATTGCTCTTCCTCCGTCTCGCCCTCTCTTGCCTTACATGTTCCACCCGGGTCATGCCCATGGTCGCCACTTCTTTCATCTCGAGTTTCGCCACTCCCTCGATGCCTGCACTGCCCATCGCTTCGTCAACGCCCCGGCGTCTGTTGCGCGCACTCTCGCCGTCACATCTGCCCCACCCGCCTCCGCCTCTCCCTCTCCCCTTGACGAGTCCGATCCCCTTACGCTCGCAGACGCCCTTGCCCGTCCGGATGCTGCTGCCTGGCACGCGGCCTGTGTTGCCAAGCTCGCCGCCCTCGCTGAGCATGGTGTGCTTGAACTCGTTGATCTGCCGCCTGGGCGCAAGGCTATTAAGGCCAAGTGGGTTCTCCGTAAGAAGTTCACCGCCACGGGTGCTCTCGACCGGTACAAGGCTCGACTCACCGCCAAGGGCTACTCCCAGGTACCTGGCGTCGACTTTACCGACACCTACGCCCCTGTTGGCCGCTTCACGACGAGCCGCGTCGTCATCTGTTTCGCGTCCCACTTTTGCTGGGAGCTTCACCAGATGGACGTGAACAACGCCTTTCTACACTGTCGGCTTGAGGAGGAGCTTTACATGGTCCAGCCGCCTGGCTTCTCCGATGGCACCGGCCGAGTCTGCCGCCTTCGTCGCGCTCTCTATGGCCTCCGCCAGTCCCCCCGTTGTTGGAACGAGGAGCTCTCGTCCACCCTCGTCCGTGGCGGCTTCCGTCCTAGCCAGTCTGACCCCTCCCTCTTCGTCGGTGGCTCGCCTCTCGTGCCCGCCTTCATTCTGGTGTATGTGGATGACCTCCTCATCACCTCTCCTTCCTCCTCTGCGATCTCCAAGGCGAAGGGCCTCCTCTCCTCGGCATACCGCATGAAGGACCTTGGCCTTGCGGCCATGTTCTTGGGGATGGAGATCAAGCGCCTCCCTGGCTGTCTGTTGGTCCATCAGGAGCGCTATGTTCAGACGCTTGCGGATCGCTTCGCTTCCGTCGTCGATGTCTCTGGCCCCCTTCCTGTTGCCTCCTCGCCCATGCCACCGCGTACTCAGCTCGCCCTTCGTGTCGCCCACGACGCGGAGTCCGGTGTGCTGGAGTCCGCTGTCATGTTCCAGTCTATCATTGGTGCGCTCACATACCTCGCTGGCACCACTCGCCCTGACATCGCCTGCGCGGTGAATGTCCTGGCCCAGTATGCCCGCGAGCCTCGCACGGCTCACCTCCAGACGGCCGCGTACGTCCTTCGCTACGTCCTTGGGTCCGCACGTGCTGGCCTTGTCTTTTCGTCCGGGTCGGGCGTGCCTCTCCTGGCGGGCTACGCCGACAGTGATTATGCACGCAATTCAGACGCTCGCAGCCGCAGCGGCCTCGTCTTTCTCCTCGGTCCTGCTGCCGTCTCCTGGCGCAGCGGGAAGCAGGGCTGTGTTGCTCGCAGCACCGGGGAGGCCGAGTACATGGCCTTAGGTGGTGCTGCTGCCGAGGCAGTGTGGCTTCGTCGCCTTCTTGGCGAGCTTCATCTCCACACTCCGGCTGTCCCTCTCCACACCGACAGTGAGAGTGGCCTGGCCATTGCCAGGAACGCTGGTGCGCTTCACCGTCGCACCAAGCACATCAATGTTGAGCACCACTACGTGCGCGACGTTGTTGCGGCAGGTGATGTCTCTCTCCGGTTCATCTCTGCTGAGTTCCAACTCGCGGATTTCCTTACGAAGGCTCTCCACCAGCCTGCCTTCGCTTCGAGTATCGCCTCGATTGGTCTCCGCACCCTTCCCCCACTCGACTGACCCCACTCCTTCCTCTCCCCACTCCCCTCACCGGCATTTTTGGTCCTCTGCTCGATGACCGCATGCATGCTGCATCTTCGTTTCGTGTACTGCCCCCCCCCCCCCCCCCCCCCCCCCCCCCCC
>SZWC01031866.1:0-21860 GCA_023375785.1 Penium margaritaceum | reverse complement strand
CGTCTCCCTAGCCTGATCCTTGCTGTTTCCTGCACCTGCCTGCTTGCTAGTGCGTCAGCTGACTGGACAGTGTCGCCACGTCAGCAGCAGCAAGGCTAGGAAGCTTCCTAGCAGTTTCTCACACGTGACTGACCAGAGAGAGACGACTTCGCCGGGTGGTTCTTCGTAACCAGATTCTTAGAAGGCGAGCCATGGCATGGCTCAATGGGAGCTTGCCAACCTCACATGCATGTCTCACATGCATTCATGCACAATGGGCCGTGAGGATACCCGGGTTCGCCCTCTACCCAGATATCTGCTTTGTAAGTAACCTACATTCTGTTAGGAAACTCTCTTATGGCCAGGTGGGGTCGAATCACCCAGGTTCGAGGGTGGCAAGCGAGATCGAGCTCGCTGCTCGCTCGCTCGCTCTCCCCTCCCCGTAACACCTCTATGGCTAGTGACTTGTCCTACTCGATCCTTTTTTTTTTACTCTCACAACTCCGCACTAATCCATGGCGCATTGCCAACTCTTGCCTGCCACGTGTCATGCTCTTGCCTCAGTCTACTCTCTAGCCTAGACTATCCATTGGTATCAGAGCAACGTGCGTGAAAGCCGGACGGCGGATCGATCTACCATCCACGCATCCTGGGCCAAACTCGCGGCTGCCACTCTTGGCGGCGTCGGCTCACCCCTCATTCCCTGGCTGCACTGGGGGAGGCACACTCGCCCCACTAGTCCTGTGGCAGTTCCTCTCCTGGCTGCTCTCGGCGGCAGACTTTCTTGCCCAGCCTCAACCACGGCCTTGCCTATCTTGGCGACGACCCCGGCGGGCGGCATCCACCCGTCATGTCCTTACCTCCCTCTCTCATCTTCGCCTCTCTCTCCCCTCTACGTCCGCCTCCTCTTCATCGGCCGAGGACAGGGACGCCGCCTCTCTTGACGACGATCCGCTTGTGGCGGAAGTTTCGTTTGAGGGGAGCTTTCCCTCATCCGCTGCCCCTCTCTCCGTGCCACCCACCACTCCGATGGGAGCCGCACCTTTAGTAGGCGGGAATCTCCCACCTCAAAGCATCTCTCGCACTACGCTACAGCTGGCGGCCACTACGCCGCTCACCGCAGCACCGCCCACCGCAGCAACAGCAACAGCAACAGCAGTAGCAGCAGCAGCAGCAGCAGCAGCAGCAGCACGGCAGCAGCAGCAGTAGCAGCAGCACCTGCACCATAGCAGCCGCACAAACAACGTGACGGCAGCAGCAAGCGGCACTGTAGAGGATCGGCATTGTAGAGGAGCGGCATTACAAGACCACCCACAGCAGCAGCCGCCACACGCTCTCCTCCTCAGCAGCCGCACAAGCAGCGTGACAGCAGCAGCAAGTAACTGACTCACAGCTGCGTTCCCAGCCTCTCTTGGCGCACGACCAGCAGCCTTGTAGCAGTCTCCACACCACCGTCTGGTGGTGGCTGCCGTCACGCTGGCACGCTGGGAGGATCTCATTGGCTACTCAGGGGAGAGCTCAGCGAGGCAACGCCACATCCACCGTGACGCCACCTCCGTCGAGATAACCTCACCATCACAGCCACGACGGCCTTCCATACCGGTAAGCTCTCCTCTTTCCCATTCTCCTGGGGGAGTCGAGCACCCGCACATTAGCGCTTGGGTGGACGCCGCAGCTGCTCGCGTGTCCTCTGTCATAGGTCACGACGTTGTTGCCGTGGCCATCAGGAATACGCGCACGGCCTTCGCGGTAGTCGACGCTGCAGTAGCAACCGCCGCCACACTCGCTGCCGCTGTCCGAGCTTCTCGCACCTCCGCCTCGACCTCGGAAAGACGTGCTGCTGAGTCATACACCGAAGCCGCCGTTGTCGCCGGTCCGGTGGCTGCCGCAGCTGCAGATATCTTTACTCAGGTTGCTACAGTCGCCTCTGCTATTGCTTCCGCGACTGCCTTGGCTGCATCTGCCGTGTCTGCGGCCGCTTCCTCCATTCGTACCTCCACCTCCGGTGCTGTTGCAACTGCCTCATCTGCTCCTTCAACCGTCACCAGCGTCGTCACATCGGCCATCTCCATCGTTGCAGCGTTCACCACTCTTGGAGCCGTCCTCACCACCGGAGCGCTTGCTCTGGTGATCCCCATCACATCCATTGTCTCCGTTGTCTCAGCTGTAGTCGCTGTTGCTGTTCCACCGCTCCTTGCCTTGTTGCGCGCGCCTCCACCTTCTTCTGCTTTGTGAGAATCCTCGGCTGTTGCTCTGTCTCCTTGCCTCCTTTCGTCTCCTGCGGGATCTTCTTGCTTGTCTGATTGGGGTCGGGCTGTCCTGCAGCACACATCCCTCGTGCCTTGGGCACGTCGAGTTTCCCCACGCCCACTGGGGCGGGGGAAACTCTGCTGAAATCGGTCCGACAGGACCTCGTTGTCGTCACCATGCCGAGTGACGACGAATCAGTCATAGCTGACCTGCAGCGCCAGCTGCGCCTCGCTCTCGAGGCGCAGCGTGAGGCTGAGGACCGCCTCAAGCTTGTCGATGATAATCACGCCGCCTTTGCTGATGAGGTTGCAGCTATTGTGCTTAAGCGCCTCCCTGCTGTGTCCGTCCCCACCGCTGCTGCCAGCGCTAGAACCACTGTGCCTGCTTCTTCCACACCCGCTACTTCTAGCACCGCTGCCAGAAACACTACTGTCACGCCTTCCGCTGCCAATCCCACTCTTGTCACGTGCCAGAATGATTTATTCTCGCAGCCGCCTGTCCTGTCGACTGGACTCGTCTTCTCCTCCTGGGAAATCCGCTTCAGCGCCTGGGCCGAGGGGGAGCGTCTGTGGGAATACGATTTCCCAGCTGTCGCACCTTTTACGCCTATCGCTGCTGAGTCTGCTCGCGCTGTCCGTGCCCTCATTGCTGCTACGCGAGAGACACTTGTCAACGAGGTTGGTACCTACAACGCCGATCCCGCCGTCCAGCGTCTAGCTGATCCTGTTGGTGCCTACACCATGATTCGCCGTCGCACCACAATCACTGGTCCGGCAGCCCAGAGTGCCCTCATTATGCAGTTCAACATACTCATAATGTGTGCTGATGACTCGGCTGATGCCTACTGGGAACGTGGGCTCAAGCTCCTTCATGAGCTCGACAAAGCCGCGCCAGGCCAGCTAGTTGCTGTCCACACCATGGTCAACGAGTTGATTCCTGAGCTATCAGACCTCCTCTGCGACGTCAAATCTGATGAGTTGCTGCGTCTAGCTTCTCAGCCCGTTCCTCCTGATTCCCCACCGGGCATTGGCGCTCTCTGGGACTTCGTTACTGATCGGCTTGCTGCTTCGTGGACCAGCTTTCAGAACAAACGCATGCACCGCGCTGCAGTCGCCGGGGTTGCTGCAGCCACCACCGCTTCCTCCTCTGCTTCTTCATCGGCTCCCACCGCCTCCTCCACATCCTCTTCTTCCTCGACATCTACGGCCACCGCTCTCGCCTCCCAGGGACGCGGGAGTGGCCGTGGTCGCGGAAAGGGCAAGGGGAAAGGGAAGGAGACTACACCATCCCGTGTCCCCGGTGAGGTTGTGTACTCGAACTGTGGTTCCTTTGAGCATTCTGCTCGTGCGTGCCCTGCGCCTCCTGACGATCTACGCCTGGCCCGCTCTATGCGTGCGCAATGGGCTCGCACCGGCGGCTCTTCGTCTTCTTCCGCCACCAACTCCAGCTCCCCCTCCGTCTCTCGACCTGTCAGCTCCACTCCGGCAGAAGTCTACTCCACCGCTGGCGTCTCCACAGCTCTACCCCCCATCCCATACCCGTGGGGTTGGCCATCGCCCTACTGAGCACCCGTGTATGCCGGGCCCCCTTCTTCGGTTTACATCCCACCTTCGTGGTTTGCACCTCCCTCGGGTTCGTCTCCTCCATCTTCTGTAGCGTCCGTCGATGGCGAGCGCCAGCTGGAGCAGTCTCTTCTCCAGCGTCTTCACCTCTGTGATCAGGGAGGTGAGAGTGTGTCTTTGTTGGCCAGAGGTCTCCCTTGTCACACTGACACTGTCCTTCGTGGGGATCCCCCGGTCATGTTCTTGGGCTCCCGTCCGCATCTGTTCCATGCGTTGAGCACTGGCAGTCTGTCGTTCTTCCACGTTGCCTGTCTGTCTCTGACTCTGCTCCACCCTCTTTTGGCAATGTTGCCACCTGTGGCGTCCTTCCTGGTGTTCGTGTCTCCGGTGGCTTCTGGGTTCTCAACTCCGGGGCCACCCACCACATGACCTCTGTTCGCTCAGCGTTTGTCTCATTGGGTCCCGCTGGTTCCGTCCGTTTTTTTCGTATTGGTTTTGGTCAGTTGCTGCCTGTCCAGGGCGTTGGCGTTGTCCGTTTTGTTGGTCCAGGTGGCGTGCTGTTTTCTGCCCGACGTACTGTATGTGCCTTCTTTGGAGCTCAGCTTGTTGTCCGTGCCCTCCCTTGACAATCAGGGCATGGATTTCTCAGCCAGTCAAGGTGTTGGCACTGTCTGCATTTGTTCCACTGGTCGCATTGTTCTGTGGGGAGTGAAGTGTGATGAACTCTACCGTGTGCCACTCATTGCTCCCGCTCCCCACTCTGTTGGCTCCTCTCTTGCTCACGTTGCACCATCCCTCTAACCCGCTGACATCCAACTCTTGCATCGTCGTCTTGGCCATGTTCACATTGATGCCATCTCCAGCATGCCCCGTCTCCAACCTGCTGTTGGGCTGTCACCCTCCACCTTTCCCTCACCCTGTCCCTCAGACTATCTAGACTGCGCCCAAGGGAAAATGCATCGTTCTCCCTTTGCTTCCTCTGACTCCTGGTCATCCCACCCCCTTGCTCTTGTTCACGCTGATGTCATGGGTCCTCTCTCCAATGACTTTCTTGGGGGTGTTGGGCGTTTTGTTTTGTGCCTCACTGATGACTTCTCCCGCTATCGCTGGGTCTTCGCTCTTCGCCAGAAGAGTGACATCCCTGCTGTCATTGAGTCCTGGCTCTGCCAGGCTGAACGGTCTTGTCAGCGCTCCCTGCGTGTCTTCCACAACGACCGCGGCAGTGAGTTCCTTGGTCCCACCGTCCGGTTCCTTGAGTCTCAAGGGGTGTGTTTGGAGACCTACGCTCCCTACACACCCCAACAAAACGGAGTCTCTGAGTGTTGGAACCGGACTCTTGCCGACGACGTCCGTATCCTTCTGTCTGAGTCCGGTCTTCCTCCCCTGTTCGCCTTTGAGGCCATGAGTTACATGACCTGGGTTTGGAATCGCGCCCCGCACGGGTCCCTTCCCTGCTCGGTCACGCCTTTGAGCGTTGGTACGGGACCCGTGCTGACCTGCGACTCGCTCGCGTCTGGGGTAGCATTGCGTCCGTCTGGCTCCCTGAGGGCCTTCGTGACGGCAAACTCTCCTCGCGTGGGCGCCTCTGCCCTTTCTTGGGCGTGTCTGCCCAGTCCAAAGCCTGGCGCTTCTAGGATCAGGAGCGCCAGCGCGTCATTGAGTCCCGCGATGCCCTTTTCTTCGAGTCTGTCTTTCTCTGTGACCTTAGTCGTCACTCTACGGCCGCCTCCCTGCTGCCGCTCTCTCGGTTGCGGGGGGAAGGCGGGCCTGCGGCTCCCCCTGACCCTGTAGTCCTTGCCGTTGTCCCTTACTTGCAGTCTCCACCCTCGGAGCGGCCTTCGTCGTCTGGCACTGTGACTCCTTCCCCTTCTCCGTCCGTGTCGTCCAGCTTGCTCAGAGCTCATACGTCTCCTATTTTGTCCTCCCCAGTTCCGTCTGAGTCCATTTCTCCTGCACACTCCTCAGCGGTTCCGTCCAGTCCGCTTACCCCTGTGGCACCCAGTCGTTCCACCCCTACTCTGCCGTCGCCTGTTGACCCTCCTGGTCTTGCTCCCATCGAGCCCTTTGTTCGTGGCGGGCGTCTCCGCGCGCTCCCCTCTCGTTCCTCCAGTGTCGCCGCCCCATCTGTCTGTCCTGTCCAGTCCCACCCAGAGCAGCCTGTAAGGCTACTGACTGGCATGGATGCCTTGGCCCTGGCCACAGGAGTGGTCCATCCCAGCTCTGCCCTTGGGTAGACACTACTCAGGTCTGAGCACGAGCGCACTCTCGAAGCCGCCATCCGCAGCAGTGTCGCTGCGTGTCACACGACAGTTGCTGCTGCACCCTCGTCCGACCCGACTACTGTTTGTCAGGCACGCACTACGCCCGACTCCCAGCAATTGGAGGCTGCCATGCGAGATGAGCTTCAAGCTCTTGGTGACCACGCTGTCTATGAGCTGGTCGATCCCCCGCCCGGTCGCAAAGCCATCGATGCACGATGGGTCTTTAGGCGCAAGTACAAGCCCAATGGCGAGCTTGACAAGTTTTAGGCACGTCTCACCGCCAAGGGGTTCTCACAAGTCCCTGGCGTTGACTTTGACGAGACGTTTGCCCCCGTCGGACGCTACACCACTACTCGTGCCCTTCTGAGTCTTGTCGCCCACCATGACAGGGAGCTCGAGCAGATGGTGTCGTCAACAATGCCTTTCTGCAAGGTCAAGTGGATGAGGAGATTTACGTGGTGCAACCCCCAGGGTTCTCTGACGGCACTAACAGGGTATGTAGACTGCGCAAGGCTCTCTATGGCCTGAAGCAGACACCACGGTGTTGGAACCAGGAGATCACCTCTACCCTGGAAAAGGGTGGATATCGTCGTAGCACAATGGATCCTTCTCTCTTTGTTACTCCCAATTCTGCACCGTTTGTTGCAGTCCTCGTCAATGTGGACGACCTGCTCATTGCGTCACAAAGTCGGGAGTTAGTGTCGACTATGAAGTCCCTGCTGCAGTCCACGTACAAGATGAAAGACTTGGGCCCAACTTGAGTTTTTCGCGGCATGGAGCTTGAGCGTGATCGTGCTCACCGTGTTCTTCATGTCCACCAGGCTGCATATGTCAGGAGCCTCGGGGAGCGCTTTGCCTCGCTCCTTGAGTCTATTGCTGAGCACGACGGCATGCATCACACTCGCACCAAGCACATCAATGTAGAGCATCCTTTTGTATGTGAGCGTGTGGCTGCAGATGATGTCAAGATTGTGTGGGTTGACACGTGACAGCAACAAGCTGACTTTCTCACGAAGGCACTCAGCAGCAATGTCTTCAAGACAGTAGTGCACTCTGTTGGGCTAGAATGTCCTCGTGATGCTCCTGGTTGAGTTGTCATGCCATTGCTCGTGTACAGTCTTGTGTTGTGTCACGTCTTGTGACGTTCGCGCTGTGCCTGTGTGTGTCGTTCTTGTGCGTCGGCTGTGGGTCATGGGGGAGTGTTGCATTCACGTCATTATCATACGGTGACCTCTGGCCTCGTTGCACACTCACACCACTGGTGCACGTGACTGACCAGAGAGAGACGACTTCGCCGGGTGGTTCGTCGTAACCAGATTCTTAGAAGGCGAGCCATGGCGTGGCTCAATGAGAGCTTGCCAAGCTCACATGCATGTCTCACATGCATTCATGCACAATGGGCCGTGAGAATACACGGGTTCGCCCTCTACCCAGATATCTGTTTGGCAAGTGACCTACATTCTGTTAGGAAATTCTCTTGTCGGCAGGTGGGGTCGAATCACCCAGGTTCGAGGGTGGCAAGCGAGATCGAGCTCGCTGCTCGCTCGGTCGCTCTCCCCTCCCCGTAACAACTCTATGGCTCATGACTTGTCTTACTCGATCCGTTTTTTTTGCTCTCTCAACTCCGCACTAATCCATGGCGCATTGCCCACTCTTGCATGCCACGTGTCATGCTCTTGCCTCAGTCTACTCTCTAGCCTAGACTATCCACACTATACACCTAACCCCTTCAGTGTGTTGTTGTGTGTGGCGAACACAGCTTACGGTGACCCCTCAGCTCATGTCCATTCAGGTGCAGATCCCTGTGATTGACGACGGTGGCAGAAGACCGGCGGCCGGCGGCAACAAACGCCCAGAAGACTCTCGCATTTTTTAGATTCGTGTTGTGTGACAACACATAGGCATGCAGCCTATCAGGACGTAGCTCTCGTCAATGCGGCCGTTCTGGTTCAAACGGCTCGTTGTTATGACGTGTCTGTAGAGAGATATGGCCAAAACTGTGTTTTTACCACTATTTTCTCTTGCTACAAAATAGCGCCCTTGCGCACAGCGTGTGCGTGCACCCACTACGTCAGAGACACTATTTAGGTTTTCTAGGCCTCAGTTGTTATCTCTCTCTGCACAATTCAATATTTGCAGCTTCTGACACTTGTACTCGTGTCCTTAGCCAACCCCTCGCTATTCTCACCTCCACCTGTGTGTGCTAGTGAGTGAACTGGCCGGCTTGTACTGCCACGCCAGGGACAGTAGTGCTAGGAAGCTGTTTCTCGTGGAATCAGAGCAGCAAAGCAGTGTTTGCATAGATGCGTAGCAGATGCGCAGCAACCGTAGTAGCAGTGAGCAACCGTAGCCATTGCCTTGAGTCGCAGCAGCAGCAGTACCCACTGCCTCAACGGGAGGTCTTGGGAGGACCCACCACCATTTCCACCGTCTTCCTAAGAACTCAGCGCATGTTCCGCGGCCATTCCGCGACAGCAGAAGTCACTCTGCGCAACATCCGCAATGTTCCGCGGCGGTGAGGTCTCCGGAGTAGACGCGGCCACTGTGCGGCCGCAACGGAACAAGCTGACAGGTGCCACGGTGGCACGCGGCGTTCATGACTGCACCTTCTCGCGGTGAAAGTGTCACGGCAGATCCGCGGTGATTCCGCGGATTCGCGACATTCCACCGCGGTAGCTCCGCGGCGATTCCGGAACCCGCCGGCGGTGATCCACCAAGTTCCGCGGTCGCACGTCCGGAGCAGTTTCGCGGCTGATCCGCGGTCAGAACGTTCCGCAACCACTGTGGAGCAGCCCCGGTAGCCGTTCTGCGACGGTGTTCTACGGCAGTGTTCCGTGGCGGTATTCCGTAGTGGCGCTATACAGAAGTGTTCCGTGGCAAATTTGTTCCGCGGCGGTGTTCCGCGACACCGCTCTATGGTGGTGTTCCGCAGTAGTGTTCCGCGGCGATGTTCCGCGGCGGTGTTCCGCGGGGTTGTTCCGCAGCAAAAGAAGGTGGGAGAAGCAACTGGTCGTCATGCCAAAGCAAACCCCCGCCAGCGCCGCCACCAACACAACTACCGATGGCAGTTCCGTTAGCAGCCAACGCCGGGCTTCGCCATCGTTACCACAGCGGCTGCTATAGTAGCAGCATCATCATCAACAACAGCAACAGCTGCCGCCACAGCAGCAGCAGCAACAACAGCAGTAGTAGCAGCAGCAACAGCAGCAGCAGTGGCAGCAGCAGCAGCAGCCACAACAGCAACAGCAGCAGCGCCCACCAAGCTCGACGACATTGCCACGCCAGGTGGGCGTGCTGGCTGACGAGCAAGCCGAGAGCGCAATGCTTTGACAAAACAGGTCGCTGAGCTATAGGATCTTATCAGGGGCTTACTGCCTTAGCAACCGTAGTCCTAGTAGTAGTAGCAGCAGCATCCGTCCGCTAACCCAAGCAAGGACCACCTCGCCCACGGCGGTAATGCTGATAAGGTCGCGGAGAACTTCTCCGACTCTCGTGAGGAGGGCGAGGAAGTGATACTGCGAGCGCTCCTCATCCGCCTGGAGGTGCACCGCCGGGCGCGTGAGGCCAATGCTGCCCTCCAGGGCACAAGCTCTAGTGCCGACGCTGGCCCGAGCACATCTCATCGCCCTCTGAGCTTTGAGGAGTTGGCTCTACGGGCCCGCCTGGGTAAGGGGGCTACCTCCTCTATGCCCGGCCCCGCCGTGGCTTCAGCCGTCGCTCTGCAGACGGTCAAGCTATCCAAGTGGTTTGAGTCGGACCCTCCCGTCTTCCGGACTGGGAACAACTTCAAGTCCTGGGAACCACGCTTTCGCATGTGAGCCATGAGCGAGGGAGTCCTCGCCTATGACCTCACTCCATACCAGGCGTCTGACCCCGCCCAGACATAGATGGTGGTCCGCACCGCTTCCGGCCTTATGAAGGCCGCCCCGGACTTCACCAAGGACTGTAGTCGGTTCCTTGACGATTCGCTGACCGGCTTGGGAGCTGACCCCTGCGCTGCGTGGGCACTGGCTCTCACTCTGTTTGAGGGCGCCACCTTAGATTTGACATCGCAGCGCCTCGCCGACTTCAACTCCCTCTACCAGACTGCTCAGGAGTATGCAGCTGACTACTGGCTCCGGGCGATCCTAGCTCTACGAGGAGCTAGGAGCTGATGCCCCTGCGCAGTTCTCCGCCCTCCAGATCATCCTCTACGGCATCCACCCCAACTACGCATGCGTCTTCAGCAACTTCGACCAGACTCTACTTTGGGACATGGCAAGCGACAGGACCCTTCTGCACTAGGCCACCCTCCACTTCCTGGATGTCGCCGAAATGGACGTCGCAAACCACGCTCATCGCAGCACCGCTTCAGCTACAATGGCCACCGTATCTCCCTCCCCGCCGTCTCCAACAACAGCGGCTCCAGCTCAGGGGAAGAAGGGTCGCAAGTCGTCAGGTGGTGGTTCCAATGGCAGGACCAGCAACGGCACCAACACCAGCAGATTCAGCTGCAACAACAGCAACAGGAGCGGTAGCAACGGCGGCGGCGGCAGCAGCAGTGGTGGCTGCAGTGGCTCCGGCAACACGACGGGCCGCCGGCTCCTGTGCTTCAACTGTGGGGGTGACCATCGCTATCCCAAATGCACTTACCTGACAGGCCTCCCGTAGGACTGGGCCTAGGTTACCTGTGGACTGTAGCAGGCGCATGAGTCGTGCATGCGCCAGACGTCCACTGCGACCGCCCACTCAGCCGCCACTACCGCAGCCATCCCAGAGGATTCTGCCGTTACAACAGGTTCCTCCAAGGATCCTCGCCACCACGCACTCGCCGAACGCGGCAAGACGATCGCCGAGCTGCACCAGCTTCTCGTCCTATGCTCATCTCAGGGAGGTGCGAGTGAGTTGACTGAGTTGAGGGGTCCTGATGCATGTGGACTATCTGTGTCATTGTGTGATGATGTCTGTGGTGGTCCCCATGCCCAGCCGTGTGTGCGTGACGGACCTGATGATGTGTCTTGGCTGCATGCTGCTCATGTACGCTCAGCTGGTCGCCTTGTCGTGTACCCCGCAGAGCGTCCTGCTGCCGCGCCTTGTTCCGTCGCCAAGTGCCATGTTGCCCCTGGCAGTTCTGGGACCCTAATCGACGCTGCATCGTTGAGTCCTATGACACTCTCTTCTTCGAGCATCTCGCCTTCCGCGACCTTGCATGCATCCACGCTCTGCATGTTGTTCATGCCCCTGGGTGTGCCGGACCCCGTAGTGTGGGGTAGGCTCCTGGTGCGATTGGCACAGTACCCCTGGCCAGTACAGTCACTCCGTCGCCGACACCCTAGGGGCTGTCCCCAGAGGCTGTGCCCAACGGCACCCCCATCCGTGCCCCATCTGCAGCTCGCTCCTCCACCCCTGATTCTCCACCCTCACCCGTGTCCGAGTCTGCGTCCGAGTTTGCCTCCGCGTCTGAGGATCTGCCTGATCCTGCGCCTGCTTCCACGTATGAGACTTAGCATGATCTTACGTCCGCGTCTGGCTCTGAGCCATCCCTGCCTCCGGCCACGGACGTGCCTGCGTCTACCGTGGGCCCATCCCCGGCTGTTGAGGTCACGCCAGCCTCGAGGGGCGCACTTGCTGTGTAGTCCACACCAGTATGTGAGTTGGCATAGCCCACCGCTCCTCCCCAGTCGGACCCCTACACACGGGCACCCGGCGGACGTCTTCACCCTCAGCCCACGCGTAGCGTCGTCAGCGGTGACCCGGGCACAAAGTCCCTCGGCCTGAGTGCTTGCGGCCTCGCTGAGGTTCATCTTCGTTGTGCCACTGGTATGGCACTACTTACTCATGAGCGCGGTCTTGCTTGTGACGCCACTGATTCCATGGTGTCGGTCGACCATCCCTCTATGGCATATGCCCTGGCTACACGTAGTGCACCAGTGCTATCTCCCAATCCCACCAGTCTGCCTGAGGCCTTGTCAGCCCCCGACGCTAAACAGTGGCGCACTGCCTGCTAGGCTGAGCTTGATGCCATCCGAGAGCACGATGTCTTTGAGCTGGTTGACTTGCCAAAGAATCCTAAGGTCATCAAGGCCAAGTGGGTTCTACGCAAGAAGCTCAAGCTAGACGGTGCTCTAGAGCGCTACAAAGCACGCCTAAAAGCACAAGGCTTCTCTCAAGTCCCCGGCATGGACTACACCAAGACCTTTGCCCCTGTTGGCCGGATGACGACCACGCTCACGCTTCCGAGCCAGGCAGCACAGCACAACCGGGAACTCCATCAGATGGATGTCAACAACGCATTCCTGAACGGGGACCTTGAGGAGGATATCTACATGGTCCAGCCACCCGGCTTTGAGGATGGTACCGGTCGCGTGTACCGGCTACAGAAGGCCTTGTATGGCTTGAAACAGTCACCTCGCTGCTGGAGTCAGGAGATCACCAGCACGCTGAGACGCGATGGGTATGTTTAGAGCAATACTGACCCACCCCTGTTCCTCTCACAGTCCCCAGCATCGCTTGCTGCCATCCTCGTCTACGTGGACGATTTTCTGATCGCCTCACCCGACCTGGGAGCAGTGAACGCTGCCAAGACCATTCTCTCCTTGGCCTACAAGATGAAAGATCTTGGTGAGGCCTCTGTCTTCTTGGGGATGGAGATCATACGCAACCGTGTCCGTCGCACACTCTGTGTCCATCAGGGATGCTACGCAAAGACTGTGGGGGAGCGCTCTACCGACCTCCTCGCTGCCGTCCGCATAGCCTCCATGCCCATGACCCCTGAGGGGCAGGCCGCCCTAAAGGTAGATGACCTTGCTGACCTGGGGGAGCCAGTCAATGTGACCCTGTACCTGCGAGTCATCAGCTCGCTCATGTACTTGGCCACCATGACACGGCCCGAAATTGCCTTCACTGTCAACCTGCTTGTCCAGTTCTCGCTGGCTCCATGCCAGCAAACACTGGAGGCCGCAATCCTATGTGTGTGTTACATCCTCCCCACCGCACACTTTGGCCTATGCTTTCACGAGCAGGTGTCCGTTGTACTCGATGGGTACATAGACAATGACTGGGCGTGGAGTACAGATGGCAAGAGCCGCACCGGCTACATCTTTCTCATTGGAGGTACTACGGTGTCCTGGCAAAGTGGGAAGCAGGGCTACATCGCATGCAGCACTGCTGAGGCAGAGTATGTACTCTAGGTGTCGGTGTAGCGGAATGTGTCTGGCTCGTCTGTCTGTTGCGTGAACTACATCAGTCTATTCCCCCCATGGTTCTCCAGTGTGACAACATGAGCGCGAAAGCCATCGCCAAAAACTCAAGTGTGTTCCATGCACGCACAAAGCACATCCATGTTGAGTACCACTTCGTGCGAGATCTGGTTGATCGTGGTGAGATCCGAGTCATCCACGTGGGCACTGACAGGCAGTGTGCAAATTTTTTGACCAATGCTCTGGGTCGTTCGAAGTTTCATGTGGCCACTCGCTCTGTGGGACTCTGCCCCATCCCTATCGTAGGTCGATTCCTCATGTGCCACCTTGCGTGTGCTGCTCGTACTGCCTCCAATGGCTGTGTGTTTCCTGCTTTGTACGGCGTTAGTGTCTGCATGTGCATGGATGAGTTTCGCCCTCCGGTCATGGGGGAGTGTTGTTGTGTTTGTCGTACACAGCTTATGATGACCCCTCGGCTCATGTCCATTCACGTGCAGATCCCTGATACTGACGACGGTGGCAGAAGACCGACGGCCGGGGGTGACGAACGCCCAGAAGACTCTCACATTTTTTAGATTCGTGGTGTGGGACAGCACATAGGCGTGCAGCCTATCAAGACGTAGATCTTGTCGATGCAGCCATTCTGGTTCAAACGGCTCGTCGTTCTGACATGTCTGCAGGGAGATATGGCCAAAACTGTGTTTTTGCCACTGTTTTGTCCTGCTAGAAAACAACGCCCTTGGGCACCGCGTGTGTGTGCACCCACTAGGTCAGAGACACTATTTAGGTTGTCTAGGTCTCTATTGCTATCTCTCTCTGCACAATTCAATATCTGCAGCTTCTGACACTTGTACTTGTGTCCCTAGCCAACCCTTTGTTGTTCTCACCTCCACCTGTGTGTGCTGGTGAGTTAGCTGGCCGGCTTGTACTGCCACGCCAGCAACAGTAGTGCTAGGAAGCTGTCTCTCACGGTGCACCCATGCCCACTTCCTTGTGTGCAACTGATGACAGCTCACACGTACGTGGAGTTCTTGCAGGCTCCTGTGGTCGACTCGTCTCACGTTGCCATGAATTCAACGTTGTTACCTACTTGTGAATTGTGAGCACAATCACTCGATGTTGTCGTCAAACCGGATGGAATAATGAGAGCTGCTAGCCAAGTGTCTCTTGTGTTGTCGGACTTCTTTGCAAATGGACACCAAGCTACAACATAATCCAACAGACAATGACATCCAATCACAAATGCTTATGACATTATTCCTATGATTCATATGTGTGTGTTGCTTGTGTTGTACCCCTGTTGCTGATCCATAAGGGCCATGGTGTCGTGCTTGTTCCACATCATGAGAAGCTTCTTTTATTTTTTTTCACCGCATAAAGGCTTGCTCAACCCTGAGGGTGGCAACAAGATCCCACACCTTCGCATGGGTGGTGTAACGGCACTGGCCGTTGTGCAACTAAATTTTGAACCCAGAACGTAGGCCCTCATAAAGTGTAGTCCAAGGAGGAGAAGCAAATGGTCGCCTCAATCATTTTGGCTGGGAAGAACCGCGCCACCAATAGACAGGTTCGTCATAGGGCATAGACATAAAACAATAATCCTAACCCCAGTCGTTCCACGTGGCATTGCCATGCTGGAACACGACCCAAGCGCCAATCTAAGAGTGGATGAGGAGTGACGCGATGGATTTTCCATCGTGGCACTCCTTTCACCTAGAATCCGGCCAAAGGATGTTCTCCAGGCTAGAGTCAAACAAGACTCTAGTCCATTGTATTTTTTCCGGGCTTCGACTTCTCGAGACACAGATCTCGAGCCCCCAAAACCAAAGAAGTATAATTGAATGCCATTTTTAATCCTAAAATGGCTCGTATGCTACATTCCTCCCCCTTTGCTTCAAACCGTCCCGATTTGTCTTTGCTCACGGAGGTTTGATCATTGCATACTTCACTGCTATACCATATCTTTGGCATGAGCAGAATCCATCTGTATGATTTTTTAAGAGCGTGGCGTTCATGACTAGTGTACCATGTTACAATGCTTTCTACTTTGAGACATTTCTCCAAACATCGAAAGAATCTAACGAGAAATTTTGTTTCTCAAGATCCATGCTGAAGAGTCCTCGTATCAACATTTAGTTACAACACACTGGTCGTTATTTTACCTCAATGTTGATTATGAGCCGTTGTGTGGCCAGTCGGACCAAGAAGATGTAGGTGCTAACACACTGTTGACTTAACGTTATCGGCTGATAGATCGTCTTCACGGCCAAAAGCTTTGAGAGTAGAACCTAGACCTTGACGTGATCCCAACTACGTCGTAGTTGGTTTGCATAAGTATATGAGATCGTCATAGTTCTCTGGAGCACCATGAGTAGAAAATGAGTGTCACTCATTCTCTCTGAAATAGATTTTCACCAAACTGTGGATGAATTCATGTCATCCACATCGGTTCACGTAGTTTTGTCTATCAATGTTCATGACATGTTCACTCGCCGAGTGATGATAGACTACAGGTGTCGCCTTCAAACTTGTTCACATTTGACATTCGGTCAACCTTGTCATATGCAAGAGAGTGACTCTTTGTCTTCGACCACCGCATTGCGTCGTCTTTGTCCCCCTCTGGTGCATTTACAACCCCCACTCACAAGTATCCTTGTCTTTTGAACAGGGTTGTCGGTACACTCATGTACCTTTGTATAGTCAGTACCGGTCGGGTACCCCGATTTGTATCAATCACTCACTGAGTGAGAGGGTGTCAATGGTTTCACCATTGAAAAATAATTCAAGGATGTCATCCTTGACACGTTCAATCATGGACCGATGTATGCATCGGCCATGACTAATGATGCATAAAACCTCCGTAAGGTATTGGTGCATACAATATACATTGTTAACGGACAGCGCGATATCAATCCTCGAGGATTGGAGTCGACATGCTAACACACCAGGTCTGTTTAGCATCTCATGACATAGTCATGACACGGGCTAAGTCATGAAATAATCGCATTTGCCTTTGAAAAGTGTGGCGCAAAGGGAAGTGTACCTGTTGTAGCACACGTCCTATGCCCACTGAACCACGTGTTTGGTGTAATGGTATCGCCATTTTTATCCAAACACCAGATGATATCATTAGCTTGTTCAAATGTGACAAAACTGTTGTGATCATTCATTCGTCCAACCTCTCCATAACTGGGTGTCGTGATCGACGCACCAACACTTGTTTTTGTGCATGTCGTCCACGTTTCCCACACATGTCATGTACCCAATTTCACATGGCTAAAGTACCATGGTATGAATTGCATACCTTGACCGGTTGAAAAGAGGGTTGTCTCCAGCACTTGGTCATGCACTTTGACCTCCAGCGGTCATACAAGTTGTGCATGTTCTGGAACTGGTACTCAACCGACTGGGCGTTTGTAGCACATTCCATCTATGGAAACGGAGGAGTTCGTCCCCTTTTAGCATGGTCCAGATTTGAGGAAGTCGTCCTAGTCACACATGTCATTTATTTGTTCAAAATCGGTGCGTACTTCTTTCGGAAGTACCTTCCCATATTGCTATCGGAAGGATGAAGTTTTTAACTTCCAATGGTCGTCACTGTCAGTGGCGACTGAGATCGCTATGTTTTTGTTACGCTATTCGGGCAGCCCTCTGATCACCACAGCCATCTCCGATTGTTTCTAGCCATGCCTGTCGGTTCTCCATTAGAAGGATTCGACACTACGGCCATCCTCGACTTCATCGAGATGCCTTGCAAATGTCAAACAACGTGTTTTCGGCACTTCAAATAACACGCTTCGCGCACTTACCCATAGAACCATTCCGTGCACAGATCATATGTGTTTGTCTGGTGGTTTATCGCAAGCTAGCCTGACAAGGCAAAGTTGGCTAGTTCTTGCTACTCGATACAACAGGGTGTGATCGACACCCTTGTTATTGTTGCAATCGGCATCTTATGACATGTGTTGTACCATGAACACTAGCATAGCTAGTCCAATCACAGTCCATGTCCATAGTGCGTCTGGCACTTGCATTAGTGGTGCATTCGACACCCATGACAAGAGTGCAACCTGCAGCTTTTGCCAATCGTGCAATCGACATTTATGACAACGGTGCATTCGGCACTCGTGTCAGTGCTTTAATTGATGCACTCATCGACCATGCATTCAACATCATAGTTTTTCATGCGTTCAACAGTCACGTGAATGCTAGGATTGCATTTTCTATGTCGATCATATTCCAAGTGCAATCGGCACTTGTCAATGGACCATCCTGTGTGGGTTTCAAACATCGTCCGTGTGTTCAATGCGATCGGCACTCACATTCTTGTTTTGTCTAAATCTACTCACCGATGGCTTATCTGGCATCCTTGGTGCAATTGACACCCATGTGAATAGCCAATCGGCATTCATTTTGGTCATGTTTCCGTAGACCATGAGCACTAGCATCACGGATGCTTTCGGCATTCGTGATTGAAGTGCAACCAGCACTTTTTCTGTGGTGTGTTTGACACCGACAAAGTTTATGCAACCAGCACTTGTGCTCTTGCCTGTAGTGCAATCGGCACTTAAGTCGACGATGTGGACGGAGCTGGTGTAACCTTGCAATCGACACTCGTTTTGTGCAGCCCGCACATTTTGCATTGTTACGGCAAATAGGTGAGTCGTCGAGTGGTCACAACACGTGCAGTGCATTCATTATTTTATACTTAATCAAGAATTTGTCCCGATGTACATCACCGTTATGGCTTTGAAAGGTCAGCCCTTCTGTGGTTTCTCACAAAATACCCCAGACTTTGAGGTTAATCCATAAAAGTTTAGGCACTGTTGGTGCTAAACTTATTGCATTGAAAATTTCCAAGCAAATCTAGTTAAGGACATGGAAAACTGTCGGTTTTCCCTCTTTTCCTGCGTTGGAATGGAAGAGAAAAAGAAAATCAGTGCCGCTGAATTTTGGGAGATCTCAACTAGAGCTATTAGATTTTTGCATGAAAAACCGATGGTCAATTTGACCACACACTTGGGTTTGACCGCAAAAGCTGTCACCATTTCAAACGCTTTTTTAAGGTGAACATGTTATTCCTCAACTTGAGGATACATGAAAATGAACAAAATTACGGCACATCAAGTGCCTCTTTCGATTGATGTTGGAGGCTTCCAAGGGTCACCCGGTGCTGTGTTAGGAAAACTTTTGGTCTTCCCTTTTTTCCACGATCAGGAAAACATTGAAGAAACATTGTTGAGAAACTTCTCAATACATTTTGGGGCCTAGAATGAACTCCATGCCGCTACAGCGGTGAACCCACGGCCAACAAGGCCGAACCTCGGGTCCAACCGAGGACATCGTCCTCGCCTCTAATGCGAGTGGCAGTTAGAGTTTGTTTTTTGGGTTACGCAGTAACCTATTGTTATCGGTTTGTGGACCTATTTTTGCAAAGTACGCCAACGTGCGATCTGTGATTGTTACTTTGTGTCTCTGTAGGACAAAGTAAACAAACCAAGAGTATTCGACAGGGTCAATTTTTGTAGACGTACTAACTTTGATTCTCTCACACGCTCCGGACTCGTCAACGAGACAAGCTCATTCGTCTGCACAATCTCCGGACGTGAGATTATCTAGCGAGGAACCAACTTGTACACGTACCAACATACCAGAAGCTACATACCCAGCTTCATGTTACAATTTACCTGAATTTAAGATGTTTGATCTATGTGCTAAAGAAGGAAATCTCACGAAAAAAAAAAAAACATTACCAACAATCATATAAAAAGAAGCATTACAATCGGTGGTCATAGACAAAGCTACGATGGATCATTCACATAGGATGGTCGAATCATAGATACATGAAGAAAAGACTGCACGAATGAATACATTTGATGCCTTTTATTCAATTTCTACTTATGCAAAGTCATAGATGGATGCATGTAAATGTATACACATGTTAACACATGTATGGATACAATGAGTGTGCGGAACGTAGTCCATGGAAATTTTCTGTGTGGGAAAATGATTTGAATACAATAACTTTGTAGGTGTACTTGATTTTAAACGTTTGTTGGAAAACATAAATTCCACAAGATCTCTTTTGGAGAACATCACATTTGGTAGCAATTTGAAAAACGCCAAACTTATCAATAGAGTTCTAACCAAAGAGTTGAACTTGGAATTACAAATGGAATGCTGGTATTTTTAGATGATTCTTTTCCTTCCTACGTTTCACACGGTTACTACGTAGCTTTGTGCACCTTAGCGCAACATTGGAACCTTGTTTTTTGTGTGTGAAAAAATGTATTCTCATTTGACTTAAATTTGGAGCTCGGTCCGAGCCTCAAATATGTTTTTACGGCGTCCAAAACAGATGTCAAAGGAAGGACATGTCTTTTGTTTCACGTGGAACCGATCGGGTCCAAAGCAGGAGGTTTTTGAATAAATGGTTCGCAAAAATCACCTATCGCACTCGAATCTTCAACCTCGCACAATAAGGGTGTTCGCTACCAGCTGCGCCGCTCGCGCACATAGCAGTGCGAAGTCGATAAATGCAGATTTCATGCACCAGGGGCTATGCCCTCCGCCGGAGCAGGGAGGAAGGACAAAGCTTCCCATCCTCCTTCCTTCTTGGGCCGTGGCCCATGTGAGGGGAGGGATGGGGACTTCATCTCGTCGCCTCCCCCTTGGCCTGCCAGGCTCACGAGGGGGGGTGAAGAGAGGGATGTCTCTCCTCCCCACCCCTTTGGACCGTCAGCCCATGTGAGAGCGGAAGGGGGGTGGAGATGGGAGGTCGTCTCCTCTCCTCCCTCTTCCGGAGGGGAGAGAGGGGAGATCGCCCTCTCTCCTCCCCCTTGGGCCGTCAGCCCATGTTAAAGGGAAAGAGAGGGGCATCACCCTCTCTCCTCCCCCTTGGCGTTTACGCGCCGTCGGCGCCGTGGCCAAGTGGGAGAGGGAGGGTGGCTTGCCCCTCTTCTCCCCATCAACGCCGTCAGTGCACTGGGCGAAGGGGAGAGGGGGGGGCTCGCCCCTCTCCCCCCCCTCGGCGCCGTCGGCGCCGTGAACGAGGGGGAGGGCATCTCCCCCTCTCCTCCCCCTCGGCGCAGCCTGCGCCATGAACAACCGGGGAGGGGGGGGTGTATCTCCCTCCCCTCCCGCTTTGCGCAGCCGGTGTCGTGAATGAGGGGGGGGAGGGGCATCTCTCCCTCTCCCCTTGGGCCCTCGACCCGTGTAAGATGGGGAGGGAGAGAGAGTGCTCCCTCTTCTCCCCCCTTGGGCCGTCGGCCCACTTGAGCGGGGGGAAGAGGGCATCTCTCCCGCTCTTCCTTGGCCACCGGCCCGCGTGATAGGGAGGGGAGGGGAGAGCGCCCCGTCTGCTTCCCGTTGGGCTATTGGCCCACAACAACAGGGGGGGGGGGTTGGGGAGGGGGGACTTCTGCCCTCCCTCTTGATCCGTTGTCTCCCATTGAGTTGGGGGACGAGAGACACCCCCTGGACATGAGCCTAACCCTTCGGACCAGTCGGGCCGGAGGGAGCGAGCTCGTTGGGCCAGTCCGAGACGGGTGTACGGTGGCCATTGTTCTCCAAGAGCCGTCGGCTCGTCGGAGCTCTGTCCTCGACGGTGCGGAGTTCACTTTTGCAGTTGCATCCATCGGGCGGCATTTTGCCTGTGTCTAGAATCCTCTCGTTGCAATTGCTCGATCCACGGGCAGCAATAGTTTGGACGAGGATTAGACGGTCGGATGGACGTAAAAATCAGAGATTTGTGGAAGTTTGGCTCCTGCTAGTGTAACAGCACTGGCCATTTTGCGCCTAACTTCTGAAACCAGAACGTAGGCCCTCAGAAAGTGTAGTCGAAGGAGGAGTAGCGAATGGTCGGCTCAGCCATTTTGGGTGAGATGAACCGCGCCACGAATGGATAGGGTCGTCATAGGGCATAGACAAAAATAATAATCCTAAGCTTAATCGTTCCACGTGGCATTACCATGTTGGGACAGGACCCTAGCGCCAATCTAAGAGTGGAGGAGGAGTGACGTGATGGATTTTCCATCGCAACACTCCTTTCACCTCGAATCCGGCCAAAGGATGTTTTCCAGGCTAGAGTCAAACAAGACTCTAGCACATTATGTTTTTCCGGGCTTCAACTTCTCGAGACACTAACCTCAAGCCCCCAAAAGAGGAGAAGTATAATTCAATACCATTTTAAGCCTAAAAATGGCTCGTACACTACAGGTGGTCTTGTTGCCCGTATTCCTATAACTTCTCACTTTAGCTTGTTATCTTTTGCTCGTGTAAGCAACCTCTCTTGGCACATGGCGCAGTGACGTGCATTCTTTGACTGCCTCTTTCCATTATGTCTCTCACTTACACCTCATCTTTCTCCTTCGGCTAGCAATATCATAACAGTGACGGGAAGGATCTCCTATGCACTTTCGCAATCTAATGGCAAGGACCACCGATGACCCAAAATCGCTTCCGCTCTTCCCACTTGAGGAAAACGACTATTAGGATTGCTGGACCCATCAAAACCACTCTTGGCACATACCTCCCCCCTCTCTCCCTCTCCCTTTCTATATCTCTCTCCCTCTCTCTCTCTCTCTGTATATATACACACATATATGTATGTATTTTAATCTATCCCCCCC
>SZWC01031864.1:9570-21862 GCA_023375785.1 Penium margaritaceum | reverse complement strand
TATATATGTATATGTATATGTATATGTATATGTATATGTATATGTATATGTATATGTATATGTATATGTATATGTATATGTATATGTATATGTATATGTATATGTATATGTATATTTATATGTATGTGTTTATGTATTTGTGTATGTATATGTATATGTATATGTATATGTATATGTATATGTATATGTATATGTGTATGTATATGTATATGTATGTTTATATGTATATTTATATGCATATGTACATGTATATGTATATTTATGTGTATATGTATATGTGTATGTATATATATGTATATGTATATGTTTATGTATATGTACATGTATATGTATGTGTATATGTATATGTATGTGTATATTCATGTATGTGTATATTTGTATCTCTATGTATATGTATACTTATATGTATATTTATATTTTTAGGAATATAAGCTTATTTGTTCATGTACATATACATATACATGAAATCTGAAGACTTTGCTTCAAGATTAGCCTAGGTAGTGTAGAAAGCCGTCAAAACCCATCACTAATGTTTATGCTTAAGACTCTCATATTGAAGAGGATCAGATCAATCTCTGTATTCTATAACTTTTGGATTAAAACTTACTAAAATGTTGGAAAAACGTACCTAGATTATTAACCGTTTTACTAAGCAAGGAGCAATATGTTAAGCAGATTACAAAGTTTTATTGATCTCTTTGGAAGTTGCGGACAATAGGATACATCATTTTAACAAACAACAATTCACTCCTATGGTGGATGTGAGTGTGTCATGGCGGGTTGGCTTACTCCCACATACCCCTTGGAAGAGAGTTCCTTGGGCAGCTACCTTGATGTGACATGTCACTTGTAAAGCAGGGTGTCCGATTCCCTGAAAACTCGCACCACAAGATGCAAGGTGTTCACCACAATTGAGGCGATGCTTAAGCCCCCAGAAAATGGTTAGCTGTCGTTTAGTCAAAATCGCTGCTTGAGTGTGCACCCACGTAGCTGCGATGTCTGTAGCAGAAGCCATAAGAGATGCTATTGTTTTTTTGAGTGATGCCGAAAAACGTGGCATCGCTGGTGACCTATCTCGTACTTGCCATCGCCTCTGTTCGTTCTTGAGAACGTGGCATCATTCTCGTCCTCACCTAAATCTATGGGAGTGGATGAACTTTCGAACGAAATGCACCCGTTTCCAGCCTCGGCCGTGGAAGCCGATGGACTAATCATTGTAATGATCGCGTCATTGGTAGACGGCAGATATCGCCAAACGCTGTTTGTCAACGACCGCGTGTAACCTGGCAAACCCCAATCGTTATTGGATTGGACAATCTCAGCTTGAACATACAATCGTCGTCTTTTGTCTCCAAATTCGCCTGCTCGTCCGCTGTCGCGAAGCTCGACTCGCGCGTGCGGGTCGCGCTTAGCTGCCGGCTGCTGAAGGACGACGAAGGGAGCTTTTGCGCGACGCTAGAGCCGACACGGGAAAATGGCCCATCTGCCGTTTCTCAGAATTCTCTCCAGATACTCGGTCACTTTGAGTTCGCTTAAAAAGCTTTTGAAGAGAACTCAAAGTGACCAAGTATCTGACAAAAACACTGAGAAACAGCAGATAAGCTATTTAGGGATACCGAGTTCCTACATTGTGAGATATTAGCATCGCGACATGCAATGTACACATATGTGTTTGGTATCAAAGATGGTCACCTTGGTGCGAGGGGGGAGCCTTCATAGAAGACGAACGCAACATTCACCTGTATTTCTTTATGATTTCCATGTACCATCAACTATCGCAATGAAGTGGGTGATAGATATGCAAAGGTCATACAAAATGACACTACTATATCTCATGGGGGGTTTCTCATTGCCAACGAGGAAGTTTAGATTACTCAAGAGGTGAAATTCGCATTCGGTGAGTAAGTATTATTCCTCTTCAAAGGCCTTACCCATTGTATTAAAAACCTTGATGGGGTGAAAGCGCATTCCACTCAAAATTTAGAGGAAATTTGTGGAGGAAGCGGTTGCATTTTCACTTCAAACTATTGTTATTTCTATACGTATGAACAAAAATATGATTCGGGCATGATAAAGGTGATTTTGCTTCACGTGGAATCCAGGTCGCAAAATGTGAACGTCGTGTATTGATTTTGGGAGTGGTTTGTTCTTTTAATGAAAATCCAAACAAAAACGGGCTTAGCTTTCGTGCTATGTGAGATTCTCCTTTTCTACCCCCATTTTCACCTAATAATGATATCTTGTATTGTCACAAAAACTTATTCAACTATCCTAACACTCCCCCTTTCTTGGAAGGGAACCTCCCGAGTTCCACAGCTATGGAGACAAGGATGTACCCGTCTCATAATCTATACAGTTTCAATGGTTGCGCTTGGCAAAGCTGCATCTCGTGGTGTATTTTACCTACTTTGGATGGATTACTATTGAGCTTGTTATATGAAGGGAAGTGAGTTTCAAGCATGGCTTTTACAACATCAAAGGTATACAGGGAGGTTCTTTGAGGTTATGACCCTTTACCGTCCAGTTGGAGGAAAGTTGGTCAACTAACTACTAAAACCTCTTACAACGTCTTTGTGATCTTTCAGGTTCTAGTAACTCTTCATATTCCAGATGAGTACTCTACTGCTTTAGTTGTTAATATAACCACCTAGGTGGTCATGTAACTACTTGCAACCTCTTAAGCAACAACCTCAAAGGAGGCCCTACTATGTCTACTTGAGGGGTCTCGGATCACAAAGTCCAATATGCCTTGACATTCCTTCAGACAACAGTTTATGGTGTGTGATTCTTTAAGGTGCCTCAAAAGTTCACCTTTACAAGCCCTAGTCTCTCACACTACAAGTGAATGCCTTGTGCAATCCTCTTGCAAAGGCTTGTGCTTTCTTGCATGCAAGCTAGTAGTTGTATATGCAATCACATCCAAGTCTAATTTTCCAAACTTAGTCTCAAGGCAACCTAGTGCGCACCCTGTGGGGCTATAGCTTTACACGTGTGGCTATATCCGTTTAGGTTGTCATGGGGAAGTTTTATGTACTTCTCCATGTGATCTTTGACTACGTACGTATGTTTAAAAATCCACCTTCAACGCCTTGTCCTTCTACATTTTAGTCCATATTCGACCATCCACCTTCTTAAAATCCTGAAATCTCGAACATTAATAAAGCTAAAACTCTTGATGATTAGGAGGGAGGCTTCCCAAAAAATTCTATTTCTGTTTTTTGAAGTATTCTTTGTATATGAGGCAAAACTACCATAAGTAGACGACCTACGTAGCTGGCCTATGGCTTAGTGCTTCAAGTCAGGCATGGGGCAACGTTATCATTCTCCAAATAAAAAGAAAGAACATTGTTTTTTGCATGTAATCCGCATCCACATTCTTTACCTAGATGGAATGGGGCATATGTAGGGGGTTATCACCAATGGAAACCATTAGTTTTGTTGTTATACCTAAGATTTGAATGCTTGACAGCTTGATTTAGAAAGAAGCCCTTTTTCGATTGGGTTCACCATTTTCCCAAGGAAAGAAGTTGAATGGACTGGTACTTGAGGCAAATGCGAGTCAATAATGTCATACTTCCAACCTTTCTTATATCAAAAGCAAGCATCTTTGAAGAACAAAGTACATCAAACTTTGACTTTCTTGATCACATTGTTCCGAGATCACGAGGTCCGGTGATGAAATCCAAAATAACCCTGCACCAACCAAATTTGCTGGGCGTCTCAAGATGGACAGACACAATCCCATTGCCGTGGTGAAGGCATGTTTTCGCAGAAGTCAATTAAGTTTGGACCAATTCATATGAAGGTGCATCCCCATGCAAGTCGCATCCCTATCCAAAAGTAAAGCTTTCCTTTTTCCCATTCATAACTTACAAAGTCTCGCTATAGCTTACTGTGTGTACTATGCGAGTGCAACAAGAACTGAAGAAAAAGGGTATTTTTGTGACGTATCTACAACAACATGATCCTTTTATACGAGTGCAGAAAGTTCAAAAGCTACTCATCCTAGACATGATTACATGTGCCTTTGTCACATCAAGCCCAAATACATGAGACATGACCTGCTCACCTTCACGTCTCTTTACGTAAAGTCGCATGTAGTTTTTCACCATGAGCCTCATTACATCCATGTACAATGAATCTAGAGCAAATGCACTTGGGTTTTCAAGTAACTCATTGTCTTTTGCTTCTACCATAGAGATAAAAGAATGTGGAGTACTTCATGTAGAAGTTGTACATGACATATTCTTTACAAAATACTGAATGGTTGCTTGATTAAGCATAAGTTGGGGAAAAAAATCTTTGCAGTCCACATCTGTGTTCTAGATGATGGAAATGAAGGACTCCCACGCGTTGAAATATTTCACACCTTTTTTTTCCGATTGACTAAAATCATGCATGCAAAATCTTTACAAATCAAAAGGAACCACGTCAAACAAGCAATCAAAAGAATCATGATTGCCATAAACATTCCGTGGCAGGCTATGAAAAATCTAGGGCTTGTTTAATAGATGTTTGCCAGGATACATTCTCTCTTGTTTCAAGCAGACCAAGGTTGGTCATAATCATCCATTGCTTTGTTTCATTGCACATTCATCAATCAATGCATGTTATTGGTTGTTGTTAACTCTATTGAAAAAGACAGATTCCAGAGAACACAGGTAGGCTATACTTGAAGAATTTCCAAAACAAGTTGTAATTAAAGGAATGGAGAAGGAAGAAATGGATATGAAGATTAAGATATGAATGATCTAGAGTCCTAGCATATCACAAATTAAATGCAGTAATAAAAAAAGATTGAGTCCATGGAATGTAGCACATCATGCATGGTGTAGCTCAGGATCGTATAGCTAACAAATTTCCATCATCAACAAGATCTTCAAAGCGTTGTGACCCACGCAATGATGAAAGTCCATGTCGATGTGACGTAAGGAGGACTAAGTACAATTTGAGGACGGCAATATCTGAGGTTCTAGGAATATGTCCATGGTAGCTACAAAGAGGATGGGCATGACCTTATGTTGACCTTATGGGCATGATCGTAGGACACCGTGATGTTTGCATTGTTTTGAAGAGTCTCTGATTGGCACTTGGCATTGAGCTCATGCTATAGTGGGCTGTGTTCACATGATGCATGCGTCACGCGGTGTATGTGCATGTACAGAGCAATTTGCACAATGTGTAGCTCACTTATTCCAATAGAGAAAGCATTAAGAGCAAAGATGATGTCTCCACCAACAACACAAGCCATGGAGCTGCCCTTGTTAGACTTAAAATGTATTATTTTGTGTGCGAAGACTTCTACTTACTCATTGTTATGCTCCACTTTTGATGCATTTGCTACTTCTTGAGCAGCTTTGATTACTACATCGCATGCACGGATGTGCTCAGACACCTACACGTCCTCTTGAAAAGAAGCATATGTTTCTCCATTGCATGACGACAGTATACTAGGTGCAGATACAGTGTCAGCTCGTTGGGGAAAACCAAGCATGCTGTTCAGAAAGAGCTCTGCATGCATCAATTTAGGAATGGTGAAATGTTTTAAAGGGGTGGATCTTAGGCTCACCATGGTGGAGGGGAAGTTACGGCTGATAGTGTCCTTTATATTACTCAAAATTTCAATGGCATGGAAGTTAATTATATCCAGATTCAACTCCTTGCTATTACGAGTGTAGAGGAAGTTTTAGACGTTAAAACGAGTCTTCAGGAAAGTGCGTAGGTTCTCAATGGGTGTTTAGTATTCTGATGTAATAGATGGTTTTCTTTGAGATGTGCTGTAAGGGCAAGCTTCACGGTGACTAGCTTCTATTTTCTTGGCTACACTAATTGTCATCCTCATAGGTTGGTGTGTTGGAGTTGCCCAATGCACATGTTAGTGCCGTTGCAAGCTTGAGGACGGAACCAAGCAACTCATTCTAGAAGGAGGTCTTAATGCCAAGCGTCCGGTACTTTTTGGAGCTCATGTCCTTTATCATGTTTTAAAATGGAGAGATTAAGTGAATAAGGAACTCTATGGTCTTCCACCATAACCTTGTATTCTTGGGCTATGACTCGTTGATGGATTATAACCAAACCTCCACAAGCTCTTATTGGTCCAGCATTGTCTGTAGTAGGTTGATGCTGAAGTTGTATTCTGTTCTTGAATCTAGGTTGATTTTGCAGTGGGTGTCCTCAAATCAAATTGAAAAACATTTCTCCCTCGATACTTCTCATTGAGGGCTACAACCAATGAAAAATTCAATTTCTTGCACCAATTAGACGATGTTATTGACATCGAGGGAGGAGAGTATTTGGCTATCATTAAGGTGAAGTAGGTGGTCAAAGCAGCTAAAACAAGGGACCTCACTGAAGTCAAGGCACTCACAAACGACTTGATGCTCAAGCTTGGTGACATTGGGTGATGGGGTATCCATGGTACCGAAAAACACTCCGTGACAAAGGCCTCATGTATGAAAGAAGTACTGGAAGGTGTTGGTGAGGTCATCATTGAGTTTACAAACAAGGTTGAAGGTGACAGGCTTCATCATTATCTTATTATGATTGATGCTATGAGCTATGATGCCTATAAATCTCGCATTGGATTTATTGGATTTGTTGCTCATGGTAAAGGATTAGAGGCCCTCGTATTCATTGAGCATGCTACACAAGAAAACCTCATATGCCCATACACAACCATCATGTTACGCATGATGGTTTACTATGACACAAGGATAGGTAAAGGGTTAAGGATGATTAATTCCTCTACCAGCCACTTTGACTTGATGAAGAAAAAGAGACATCCTCCTTCATGATGATCTCCTTGAGGCACTTGCACAATCGGTTGTTTTTTCATGTGTTGCCAATGAGACGGTGAGGTGGGGGGACAGTTAAGTTATGTCATCACAAAAGTATTTAGAGACTAGGCCGGCATCTTCGATTTCCTCGACAATCGTGGAATTTGCCGGTGCAGTATGTTTGCACATGGAAGTGGCATATCCATTTTGTAAAACATTTGCCCACTTTTTTGTGGGAAGTCAGGGGCAAAAAATGGTGCAAATGTGCTGTTTGGATATGCGACCGTAAAAAGTAGAACAAGTTTTAAGCCAACATTGGTCTACCTCAGGATGAAACCAAAAATCATCCTACAGTATCTCCATGTTTGGTGGACTCTAACCAGTGTCTTCAGAGATAAAGATGTTAAGAGGATAGGGATATCTATGGTATAAGCATGCATGTATGAACATTGATGAATTTCTGTAAAGAAAACAAGCAAAATGAGTAAAACATGAAATAGGGAGAGTGGATATTCTCGGTCAGGCGATGTTCCATGCAACATGCAATTGAATCCTTTTTAATGCATGATGGAAGATAACATGAATTTAATGAATGGGCCAAATTTGAATTCTAAGACCCCGGCATGGTTGTTGTAACCACAATCGATGTTGTTATGGTGCGTGCATAAAGTACAAGAGAGCTCATTGATACTTGATACCACTTGCACACCTCTAAAGCATCCTCTTATATCTCCAAATATCTTGTAGTTGATCGACTATATGTTTGCATGTAGTTTGTTTGTCCACATCACAAAATTCTCTACGTCTACATGTGCCTCCAATCTGCACGATTTGGTTGATGTATAGCTCAATGCCTCTAAACATAAGGTGGCAGGGGTAAGGGGTCATAGAGCTCAATTGTGATTGTGCCTTGGAATGAAACTGTCTCGCACCATGAAAAAATGAGACTAACCCATTGGGATGCTTTGTCATGTTTTAAATGATCGAGCTCTGTTCAATGGGTTATTTTAAAACAAAATAGTTGAGGCACTGATTCTTTCTCCTCGTGTGTTTTATGCTTAAAAATTCTATCATGATTCTCCCAGCTTGAACCAAAGTCTCAGCAAGTTTTCTCCCTTTTGACTCAAGTTCACTACAAATATGACACAAAACGTTTTATTTTTTTCAATTGTTCCACGGGTCATAAAATTTGCAAAACCGGAACGACACTTGTGTTGAAAAGTTGAGCCTTCATTATACAACGAATGAACAACAAAACCATCATGTTAATCAATGTTATATCAAACAATCGGATTGGCTTCTTTTGGTTACTGAAAATCCTTCCAAAAGTGGTTTTAAATTGAGGAAAAAACAGGATTCACTATTATTCATCATACAACTTTATTTTCATATTTTAGAAACGTTTGTGCTCTCTATATTGCTCCATAGTCTTGGGCAATTTTAAGGCATCTTATGGAAGACATTGCATGCGACATCCATCTACAGATTCTTTGGGGAAGAAGGAACTAGGAATTACAAAATTAGATAAGCAAAGCGAGTCATAGAGATCATTGACAATAAGACTTGTTTCCACCCCATGATATCCTTTGTTTGGCTAGAATAAAGAAATGACTAATCGTGGGTACAATACTTTATGAGCTAAACACAAATTTGCCGTTGATTAGTGTAAAAAATTACGTAGAATTCTCAAATTATGGCCAAATTCTTCAATCCTATCATATAGTGTTCAATATCCATATAAAAGCACACATTTTCTTTTTGGCCTAGAAAACCTCTATCAGGAGTTGTCTCATGCTTTTGCATTCGACTATATAGCTTAAAGATTGTGAAGTGCTTCTCTTAGAATAATGTTTAAGGTACGCATGATTTGTTTTCAGTGTAGAAGGTATTTTGTTTCACTTTTCGGAAGAAGAAAAGAAAAGTCTTGTTTTTATTCTGTTTTCCGCCCAAATGGACCTTCTTGTTTTCTATGTAAGAAAAAAAATTCTGATTTGTGAATGAGCCACTTTCCTTGTGCCTTTGTCATAACACATAGGTCTAGCATGTGAAACCATGTGCACACAAGGTGCAAATGGGTAAAAAAGCTCCAAGCCAAGGAGAAGTAGAAACATATCCTCCTTTTCATGTGAAAACTCTAGCGTTCATTCATCTTATGGCAAACCTGTGAAAACCTTGGCCGAATTGGCTAAAACAGTAATGCTTGAGGGTTTGTGACTCTCAAATTGTTGTGGTTTTTCTGTCCTCAGCCAAGTGGAATAGCATGAGCCACCGGTTGGAGCCACACTACACTTGTCCCACCTTGGAGTGAGCTATCCCAATTGTGAACACATGGGATTCAAACCTTGGCGCTCTGATACCAGAGCAATGGTTATGACGGTAAGCTTGGCTAATTTGGCCAAACCATGGCGTTCTAGGGCCTTTGACCCTCAAACCATATTGTTCGCATGCTCATAGCTAGGGGACTAGCCCAAACCACGTGGATCTAGGAAGGCTATGCTTTTGCATTGTTATTTTGCTGCCCTGCTTTTTCCGCAACACCAGTATCTTGTTTTTTGGTCCCATGGTCGTAACCAGCTAGGGATGACAGGATCATCTGGACACCAAGACAAGCCCGGAGGCTGAACTTGGCAGCTACAGCTTTTGTAACCTTGGGTATGTCCTCCAGAGGCTTAAACTTGTACACGCCCTCTTTGTGTATTCAGACATGAGAGGTCCATTGTATTGACTGATTTTTCCCTTCGAGACCGATCGGATAGGCGATACTGGCACTCTTGCTCGCGCGTTCTACTGATCGCCAATCGAATCGACGCATCGTCGCTCAAGAACTGCAACCGGGTCACCCGTTCTGTCAGTCTCAAATGGAACTCCTTCGATTCGGCAGCACCTAACCACGCCTCTCGAAAGGTAAGAATGACGCCAGCATGAAACGTCCCTCGACATTATTTCCCAATGTGAAGAAGAAAATGTGGTTGAATAACTACAGCTGTTCAGCGGCTGAACTTCAGCCGCATGGTGCTGGATACTCGCACCACGACTGAATGGTGCCGCTGTATGAAGTAGGAAGGGTTGTTCACTTTTCTGCACGAGAAAAACACTGAGCTGGTTCTTTGCTGCGCTGGGCAATGCTGTGCGCAGCGATGCGCGAATATAGAAGACCGACGCCACGAGACAACTGAGCTGCGGCGCAGGTGCGGGCAGCCTAGAGGCGAGTATGCGGAAGGTTGGGCGCCTTTGAGAGCACAAAGCCTCCGGCCACCTGCAACTTTGGTAGGAGCGAAATGCAGTGCGATTTTCTAGCCTTGTTCAACGTGCCTCTCTTCTTGTCCAGACGGCTTGTTCAGTTAAGCCAGCTGCAAGCTCAGTCCTGCGATGCACACAACTTCCCCGATCTTCAAGCCTCAGAAAACAAAACAAGCAATTTTCATTCCACAAAGTTACGTGCGGGCCCTTGTGGCAAGACCTTTGCCGTCGTAAGGGTCTTGAAAGTCCCCGCGGGCACCCAGCGGCAGACGGGCTGCGCAGTAAACATCCATGCCTGTACGGTGCGGTTCGATTCGCCACTCTAGTCAAAGCACAAGGGCGCACTGCCTGGTCGGCCTGAACCGCTACAAGGAAGCAGCAAGCAGACAATAGCCTGCAGAAACGGCTCGATAGGCGGTGGCCCGCTCAGGTTGGAACTCAGTCCGCTCACCAGTGCTACACGCGAGCCGCCTCTCTCCCCGCAGGAGTCACAAACCCAGCCTCCACAAAAGAAGATTGAACATGTCACGGCAAGACTTCCAGTCTTTTCCGATCAGCAGCAGTCATCTGTCGTCTGGTTCGATGCCGCTCTCTGCCTGCAAACCCCTGCTGCTATCCGCGGCTCGCCGGGAGCAAGGGCTCGCAGCGTGCGAGCAGCCGAAGCCACTGCCGAACGCAGCAGATCCAATGAGACCGCGGCAGTATCCGTGTCCGCCGTCACGGTGCCCTCTTCCTACGTTTGACCTCAACGAGGTTGCTGCTGAAGGCGACGACTGCTCTGCCACAAAACGAGATGACGCTGCGTTGCTTACAGGGGCCTCTACAACCGCCGGCAGCAGCCGGTGGCAGCATCCTGCCAAGCAGGGAAAGCAGCAACCAAGTTCTCCCTGCTTGCTGGGCGGCAGGGAGATGAAGTTATCATCTCCCTGCTGCCCTGAGGGAAGGGGTGGAGCAAAGCCTGAAACTCGGCAATCCCTCCGTGGAGCCAAGACTGCTGATGGCAGGGAGAAGGAGGAGGAGGAGGAGGAGGGGGAGGAGGAGGAGAAGGAGGAGGACAAGGAGGAGGCTACCAAACGTGCTTTGAACAGCTCTGCATCTTCAGCTTTTTGGAAACTTCAGGCAAAAGAAACCAGCCCAAGCACGCCCATGGCTTGTGTTTTCGAGGTCCCTTCCAGACATGCTGTCTCTGCCCTGGAAACTTCAGCCGGTAGCCCTGCCAATTTTGTGGGAACTTCCACCTTTTCCGCCGCTGCTGCCGCAGCTGCAGCTGCCATCTCCACCACCAGCGCTACTGGTGCAGCCCTGAACAGTGTCGTGCACGGAACCATGGACCTTGTCGCTACAAATGAAACACCTAACATGGCTGCCATGAGCAACTACGCTAGTCTCGCGTCGACCTGTAAAGATGCTGCTCATTCCATAGCTACCGAAGCATCAGCAGCTGCTGCTGCAGCTTCTGCGACTGCAACCGGACACTCTGCTGCTTACAACAACGCGAATGCTTTCCCTTGCACGTCCACTCCTGCAGAAGCAGCAGCCGCAGGCAGCCCACTCTCTGAGACCATTGGTGGAAGCAGTGACTGCCTGCGCAACTCGCGCAACTGCAACAATTCTGATGGTCCAGGAAATTTCGTCCCACCAGTGTCCCCAGGACTGAGGCCCATCATTCTTCAGTCCTGGCCTGCAGAGGTTCTAGACAGCAGAAGCAGAAGCATGATTACCAAAAGGAAGTACGAGGGGGAGGGGACTCGCTCCAGATTGCTTACATTACCTGAGACCTTCTTTCTACAGCATCCGCTTCACAAGGGTGAAGTGAACACCAAAGGAGGCGCAAGGTGTGGGCATGGCAGGCGTTCCAATGAAAGATTTATCCCACTTTTCTCTGAATCCCTTGAAAGGCACGCTGAGGCTCACATTCCGCCGGTTGCAGAGCATTTTGCCAGTGATTCACTGACTCCAGCTGGAGCAGTGCCCCTGCTGGCAGTGAAAGACGCTGAGGCTCAGAAGGAATACAGATGTGTTGAGTTCGGGTCAGCCCTCGCGAGTGCCCAGGCTTTGGTTGGTTGCAGGGCAGCGCAAGTTGAGCACCACCTGTTCAACCACCCCATCAGTCTGGTAGGTGTTGCCAGATTTCAGAATGAAAGCAGCAGCATCATACGTGAACTTCCTTCTCCCTCTGCTGCTGCTGCTGCTGCTACTGCCGCTGCTGCTGCTGCTGCTGCTGCTGCTCCTCCTCCTCCTCCTCCTCCTCCTCCTCCTCCTGCTCCTCCTCCTCC
>SZWC01031863.1:4402-14808 GCA_023375785.1 Penium margaritaceum | reverse complement strand
GGGGGATGGATGTGCATGCATTCCTGCATGGGTGTCTGCATGCATGCAAGCGGGCATGCAGCCAAGCGGGGGAGTGGAGGAGCAAGAGGGTGTGCGCAGGGAAGGTGGCCATGCAGGAGGGCACATGGGTTTGTGGTTGGGCAAGAGGGAAGGCGCACTGGCGTGCAGGTGTGCGAGTGGGTAGGAAGGCTGGCAGGCAGGAACGCGTGCATGTATGCTTGCTTGCATGCATGGCTGTGTGCATGCTACCTTGTGTGCATGCATGGCTGTGTGCATGCTAACTTGTGTGCATGCATGGCTGTGTGCAGGCTAACTTGCGTGTGACTGACATGTTTTTGTGAGTGCATGCGTGCATGCACTGAGCTAAGGAGACCGGGAGGGTGAGAGGCTGGAGGGGTTGCTTCTGGTCAAGGGAATCAGCAACTGCACAGTATCATGTGGCGTTTGATGTGAAAGAGGGGACACATCTGCGTGAACTTGTCCTTTCTATGGTTTACACCGAGAAGTTTTTACAACTCGTATACATCCACTCAGCCACAGTTGTAGAACTGCGACAAATGCAACACAAGAAATCGTGACTGTCAGACAAAATTTGAAAATAATGGTAGTTTCTGGCATGTCCACTTAGCTAGGAGGAGTGCATGGCGTGTCACGCCTGTCGCGCAAACAATACGACCCTTTGGTCCAAGACAACAGTTTTGTGGAGACTATATGCCCACTCATTATGAAGACGAGTCGTCTGAACCTGCACGTGCAAAGTGGGCAGTCCTGTGCAGCAGAGTCATGCACTTTGTATGTGTTGTTATGCTAGTCCCGGTGACTCTGCACTTCATGCCAATCACTCGTAGGCACCCAAAAGCTGCCTTGAGAAGCCTCACTTTAGCCTACATGATTCCATTCATGTGTTCACATGATTCCATGTGTTCACATGATTCCATGTGTTCACATGATTCCATGTGTTCACATGAATTCTCTCGGTGACCAAGTTTTGGACAATTTTCTCTCAGTATCATTGCGCTCATTCGTTCTTAGCTCAACGATGTAGGGATCTCCTTTCTGTACCCTCCACATCTTGTGTTTTTTTTGGTTAAGAAAAGCAAGTAGCCTGTTCTGTTGCCAGGACATGATTCGTTGTTCTGGTGCTGGTCGTTGTTTTGTTGCTGTTATCCCCATCTGTGGAGATACACAGTGTGCAGATGCGCAGTGCGCATTTCTTGGCTCCTCATCAGTTTGCACCTCTGCAATGATTAGCCAGCCTTGTCTACAAATACTGAGCAGAAAGATTCTAGTGACCTGCACAGCATCACCTCCTCCAGCTGCATCACTTGTGTCGCTGTTCTTTCCGTCCTGAGTCACACATACACACAAACAATACGTCAAAAGCACTCCCGTAGCAACATCTCCACGACATCAGAATACAGCCATCGTGCAGCTGCAACACCATATTCTTCTTGCGAATTGAAGCCTTATCCTCCATCCACAAAAAGATGACACTGATTGCACTGTCCCAGAATGCATCCCAGCAAGCAGTACCCAAGGAGCAGTTCAACAACTTTCTAAGCAACACCGAGCAGCACTATACAAAGTCCCCAGCACCAGGGAGGTCACTGTGACCGTCTAGAGCTTGGCATCCTCCACCAAAGCTACACACAATCATTAATGGGCTCCTACGGGTGGCATTTATAATCTGTAGGCCCGGAGAGAGGCTGCGATGGTAGGAGGAATTTGCTACGAGTCGAATGCAGGAAACATCAGTCAACACGGTGGACAGTAGGCACCAGTAGCGGAAACCCTAGTTGTATTTCAAACAAAAGAATCCCTAGGGCATTGTTCAGCCATGGTCCAGTTTCAGCAACACACCATTTTGCTGAGGCATGAAAGGGGTGGAGAGATGTGGGTTGACACCCAACTCTGGCCCAAATTCCACTATGGTACCTGGAAAGTTTGAACAAAAACTTCCATGCCACTTGATTTCCTGGCGCTAAGCTATTACCAGCCAACAAGAAAATGTGACAATGCCACTTTTGATTTTGCTTGGTTTGGGACTCAAAAAGCAAAGACCCCATGGCATTCAAGTGGGCCATTTCAAGGGACCGTGGATGTTCAGCTTGGTGCATGTTGCCTCGGAGGTAGGCAACGCATTCAGTTGTGCCTAGCATCTTGAATGAAGAGAGTAAATGGCCATGTTTATGGGCATGATGAAGGCGACATTAGAGATATAGTTGGCACGAGAGAGAGAGAGAGAGAGAGAGAGAGAGAGAGAGAGAGAGCAACCAAGACATGATCCATGAATATGAAGAAAAGACGAGGGGAAAGCTTCAAGGGATGCAGTATAAGTCTCTAGTGGAACTTCTACACAGGACCACTGTGCCAATAGACCAGAAGGTCACACTGGAGACACCACGAGCAAGCGGGACCAAACCGATGCAATCACGTCGGAACTGAAAACAGGTGAAGTTCAATAGCAGAGACACAAATAACTCATGAAAGGTACAAGGGACCACCAGGACTATCTAGGCAAACTATCATTGTACCGTGGAAAAGGAGGTTTTGACTGGACCCTGTGAAAACGTGACATACTAATGTGACAGGAGTCATGAAATCATAATCATCACAACCCTATGGCAGTTGGTGTGTGGTGCCGGAATGGACGACCCAGGTTCCAATCACCACGCATTTGGAAATCATGAAAAATCATTGAATGGTGGAGATGAAAAAAACCAGAAGGAGGGTGGGTGGGATTGGCAGGGGTGCGTTCGTGCACTCACTTAAGCCAACAGGAAACATTTGGACCAGATTCTTGGGAAACGTCAACATACCCTTGGCCATCCCACAAAAATCTCCATTTGGCACACTAGTTCCCTGGTCAGTGGGGTCCAGGTGTTGCTCATGCCACTCGTACCTCCCTGGCATGGTTACTCGAGGTGGCCAAATCTCGCTTCTTGAGCTATGTAGGCACCGGTCCTTCGCGTGAATTGCCTCCGGATGCGGCATTGGAGCAACCACAATTGGAGTAGGAGCTGCCGCTCGACAGGTTCTGACGTGCCAAGAGAGCACATCCAACCTCTCCCAAAGTGCACACAATGTGCCTTAGGGTATGTCATAGCCTCGACAGGTTGTGACATACCAAGTGTGGTTGCCGTTGCAATTGTAGAAGGTGAGGCAAGGTGCCAGATTTCTTGACGCTGTTATCACAACCATTTCTGCTATCTCTTTCCCTTATCCTTTCCTTTGGTTGAGGTGGCTCTTCCTAGGGAAGAAGAGGAAGAAGGAAGAAATAGCTACTGTGGTCATGGAGCGAAGGAAAACGGCAAGATTATTTTGGTATCAATGGGATGGGCATCTGAGGGTGCCCACCACCTGGCAATGTGGATGTGATGACAACTTTTCCATTGCATAAGGGTGTCAACCTGATGCATCCTTAAGAGCTCAAATACACTGTAGACCTTAAAAGGCTCTTGATAGCTGGGTTGCGCCATCAGCATGATGAAGGAAAGGACTGACAGCTGGGAACGCATTGGTGAGCCCATGTTTGTACACACGCACAGGGCACAACACCAATAAGTAACAGCCGCCTCAGACTCGTCCTACAACACATGAAGTCTTGGATCCTCTAGTTGATTTCTTGGTAAAAACATTCCAGTACGCGCCCAAAACAAGGTTCCATGCACTGAGTTGGAAAACGCCCTCGCCAAGGAGAGGGTGAGCCACAAAAAGCCTGATGTCAAGAATGAAACAACGGGGAAAGGCAAGGACAATGGCGCGAACAGTACATCCCACTACTACAACCTGGAAATTTGGTGGAACCGTATTCTTGGGCGGAGGGGAAGAGTCCCTCTCCATTTGTCTTGTTCTGGAATTGAAAATCCCAAACCTTGAACCACACAAGTGTTGCCCAAAGGACTCCCAATGTAGCTCAAGGACTGGGAATCGAAGTCCTTGACCGGATACACCAATGGAATGAAAAGGCCAGGAGGGGCCAAATTGCCCCCTTGGGCTCTTGCCGACAGGGGGTTCGTGTTGTTAGTACCATTTAGAACCAATCATGTCATTACATGAGAAATTACTAAGGAGTTTCCTTACATGTCATTCTTTACCTATGGAAGGTTGCAAGCAGCTTCCTACCCACAGATTTTCAAGGCTTCTCACCATGATTCTCACTTCCAAGAAGTTTCAGTTACTTACATAAGGGAGACTTAAAAAAATCACCTACATTTACACTACTTTTTTTAATGGCTTCTTGCATTCTTTCTAAGCAACAAAATTGAGTGTTTTAGCTCAAAAATTAGAAAATCTCTCAGGAAATAAAACGTGAAAGTAGTTTTCTTTACATAATAAAATACTTCTATGTTTTCCCTAATTTTTCTTCATCATAACATGTAATTTTAGAAAGTCAACGTTCTCAGAAATGGTTAACGTACCTATTCCTGGGTTTGAAGAAGCTTTTTGGGCTCGGCATGACTGAGCCCAAACAGCTGAAGTCGGGCCAAGAATGTGGAATGACCAAGAATTGTGGCGACTTCATTGCTGTTTTTCAGTTTCGCTCGACCCCCTCCTCCCCCCCCATCCCCCGGCACGTTGAAGTGCACGTGGGGGGTGTATGAGATGGCGCTTGAGTGTTCGTAGGCATATTTGGCTTCAGAGTACACTGGTGTGTTACAATCACGAAAGATCCAACAAGGCTCTTTGCTTTAAACTTTTGTATGAATTCCTTCGACGTGTACGACAAAGACCACACTCCCATATGCGCTGACCCTATGCACTTCGGTGGTGACGGGGGGAGGGGGGGGGGGGGGGGGGGGGGGGGGGGAGGAGGGGAGGACACCGTTCCAAAATCTAGTGCCACCTCTCCCCCCCTGCCCCCCTCCTCCAACGGAGAAGTGCATGTGGCGTGTGTTTGTGGAGGTGGACACCAAGCACCGCGAGAGAAACTGAAAGTCGCACACAAGTGCACAGGTTTTTACGATACAATCGCACCGTCGATTATCGTCAATCGACCGTCAGAAATTGTTGACAAGTAAAAAGGATCTAGTAGCACAAACAATGTGACAATGTTTGCTTTGGTGACTCTAAACCGTTCGATTGGTGCAGGTCTGTTCATCGGACGGCCGAAAACGGCAAACTCCCCAATGGGGTGATCTTTGAAAAGTCACCGGCGAAGAATCGTCGGCAACCGACCATGGCCGGCGGCGAACCCCGACATCCGAATATTGAGATTTCAATATTTGGTTGGTGGGGGAGGGGGGGGGGGCATCGACAGTGACAGACACACTTTTCGTGCCACGTGTCCTGAACATCTCGGCAAGCATCCTATCGCTCGAGCGACACGTTGATTTCTTGACCGCCGCTCAAGTGGTAGCTTTGGAACAAACTGCCGACGGTGTGTCTTGCGCGAACAGCCCAAATGTCAAGCTTGAATCCGCTTTTGGTCAGAATTGATGATAGAGACATACGTACGCCACATCTCAAAATACAATTCTAACCATAACTGGATTTTAGTGTAATAACATGTCTACTTTGTGAGTAAAGATGCCCAACATGGCTACTTTTTGTGTGGGAAAGTTAATAATGTACGGCTTTGCAATACAACTCTGCCTCGTCTAGTGCATATTTTCCAAGGATATCTTTAGGTGCTAACTTGTGCATTTTGGAAAACATGGGCACTTGCCCACATACACTTTTCTCCCCTACCGCATCCACTTAACCACCACTCACCAAAGCACTCAAAGCCATTGTAAGAATTGTAGATTTTTATGTAAAACATACACAGCTGACAGTGCATCTCCACATACACCCCCCACATACACTTCCCAACCACACAGCCCCTTCCCCCTCCCTCACCTAAGCGATCTGAAACACATCACTCAAACCAATTTAAACAAGTACATTTTTTCAAACATCAACCATACATCCAACCATGCACCACGTACAATCTCCACATACACATTCTACCTCGACACCTCCCCTCTCCCCCCATCCAACGACCACCAAACAACCAAAAAATCATCACTCAAACCATTTTACACAAGTACAAATACCTACACACAACCCATACGCCCATTGATACACCTCCACGTACAATTTCCATGTATACTTTCTACCCCCATACCCCAACGACCACCAACCAATCTTAAACCAACATACACAAGTACACATTTCTTCACACAACCTACACGTCCAGCCATACACCTCCATTTACACACCCCACATACACTTTTCACCCCAACCCCTCTTCTCCAAAATACCACTAACTTCATCACTGAAAGGAACATACACAACTTCATATCTCAACACACAACCCACCTATCAAGTCATACACCTCCACATACAATCCCCACATACATTTTCCACCCCCACACCCCCCCTCCCGCACCTACCCCAACAACCACCAACCAATCTTTATCACATCACTCAAACCAACATGCACAAGTACACGTTTTTGCACACAACCTACACACCTAGCCATACACCTCCACTTACACTCCCCACATACACATGCCATCCCAAACCCCCTCCTCTAAACCACCACTAACCACAGAAATCACTCACAATCATCATACAAGAGTGTATATCTCTAAAAAAACCCACACATTTGACAATACACCTCAACGTACACTCCCCACATGCACTTTCCAACCCCACCCTCCCTTTTCCCCTTCCTCAAACAATCACCACCAAGCAATCTCAAACACAATGCTCAAACCAATGTACACAAGTACAGTTTTCTACACACATCCCATACACCCAGTGATACACCTCCACTTACAGTGTCCACATACACTTTCTGCCCCCACACCCCCTCCACCCCAACAACCACCAACCAATTGCAAATGCATTACACAAACCAACATACACAAGTACACAGTTCTACACACAATCCACACATCCAGCCATACACAACCACTTACACTCCCCACGTACACTTTCCACTCCAAACCCCCTCCTCCAACTACCACTAACTACATCACTAAAAAAAACATACACAAGTTTATATCTGTACACACAACCCACCTATCCAACAATACACCTCCACATACAATGCCCACATACACTTTCATCCCCCTCCCCCCTCTGCCAAATCTCCACAAGGAGTACCTTCCATGGAAGCGTAGCACTGTACTAAAAAGAGGTATACACACTTTACCTAGTGCATAAAAGTTTCCACCTCCCTAGACAAACAACATCTCAAACAGAACCTTCCTAATACACCAATTCCCTTCATACACACTTCTTCTAGTGCATAAAAGTACCTTGATTAACTCTACCTCGTTGGTAAAGCAAAACTGAGGAAACAAATGAGTGCGCATGAGGTTTTGTGTTGCTTGGTGCTATTGCTATCGTTGTTATGATGGAGTGGCTATTTCTCTAGCTACTCCGATTGTAGTGGTTGCTGGTGTTGGCCAGCCCCTTGTGTTGCAAAGTGGACGCGAATTGCCTCTTCACCTGAAGCAACGGGTTGAAAGAAAAAAGCTGATGTTAGCCATAAAGAACGAGCATCATCACAACTTCAAGGGTGGACATGTGACTTTCTGTGGAAGCCTTGGATTCTGTGTTGCAATGAGCAACACTGGCACTGCTCATGAAAAGTTTTGTCTTTTGACAAGATCATTGCTGTGCATGAAAGTCTGGCATAACGTTTTGGTAACTTAAAGGAGAATTCCAACGAGGATTGTGCTTGGTTGTTGACAAGATGGGATGGTAAAGGGTTCCAATCGGCATCCCAGACGCAGCTATAATGCGAGAAAAAGGAGTAGATGATGACAAATAGTGGTAGGGGACGTGTAGTAGAAAAGGAGCAATTCTTTTACACGGATCAACATGTGTGTAGAATGTAGACACGTGGGTGAGGTCGGTCACGTGATGCTTGTTGCAAGAAATAGACACTGTCAAGCAGAGGGGTTTTCGTGACTAAGCGCTTGCCATTGGTTTGTGTGTTGAAGAGTGGAGCAGATGTCTAGGTGGCGTGTACCTTTGGAATACATGTTTAGAAAGTATCAATGCTTGTTCATTAGAATGAATCGCATGTAAACATTTTCCATAAAACAGAGCGACTCAAATGATGGAGGTGAAATTCTTTTATAGTGGACGGAATGAAAGAAAATTTTTAGCACAAATATAATCAATTGTATGAATTTTTTTGTTGATATCTATTAAGTAACATCATTTCATATTTTTTGGAACTTTTTTTCTTGCATTATTAATAGATAAAAAAATTAATCCATTTTTTAATACATCAAATGATTAAAACGCATGACATTATAAGTCAGTATGTCAAGTAATTTCACGCAATGAATGCATGAAAATCACCAATTTTAAAATTTTTAAGGACTATATTATGGAATGAGGAATGCAATGTTATCATGGTTAATCCATTTTCTACCTTGCTAAACCTTTATTGCCCAGGGCCCAGGTTCAACACCCAGGCTTGTTTCTTGCAGAGCTAGCACCCCCTGTCTTAGTCTTACGACCTTAGGAAAAAAACAGAATCTTGATGACGTGTTTCAACACTTACTAATGATATCTTTTTCGAACGACCGCCATTGTCGATTTGCTCGAATAATAAACGTTTTCAAGGGCTTTATCATATGATGGACTAACGACACAGCGCAAGTGTAAAACATCCCGCCAAAGGTTTTTATGAGGCGTCAACTGCCCATGAACTGTGACACTTCTAGCTCTCGCCCGTCCACACGACGGACGGTGGCAGTCAGTACTATAGTTTTAACGAAATCGTGAGCCCAGAATGTGTGGGACGCCAAACGTGGATTGCGAACGCGTCGGCCGGCTGTATCCTGCGGAAAGTTTTCCGGGACTTCATGACTTCGTGACTTCATCGGCCTCCGTTCTCCATTGTGGTGTGAAATGTCGTGTCATTCCAAAGTTCACCAATGAGAGATGATCCCATACCACGTATTCAACGAGGAATTCATCCTATTCCGCCCATAGTGGCCGTGGCTGGACTGTTGTGAGTGGGGACAGCGATTCCACCCACCCACTTTGATGACGTCATTCACGGGGTCCCAGGAAATTTCGTCCTCGCAAAGTTGGCTGAAAACGCCATTCCCACCCACTCCTAGCTCACCGGTGCCCGCCACTATCCGCTGAAGTCGTCGGACCAAAGATAGTTTTCTGTGCGCAAAACAAATTGACGCATCTTTGTCTGAAGTTGAAAAGTCCAACAGTGCCGAAGGACTCGCTTCATACGTCCAGAGTTGCCTGCAAACCAGGAGGTATGGTCGTAAAGTTGCCGCGCCACATAAAATAACGTCCCTGTCGAAGTTGATGTCCGCGACGTCCACCCACACCCATCCACGACACCGGTGGGTGGATAAGGATGTGAGTGGGTGAAATCGCACTCCCCACTCACAACAATCCAGCCACGGCCAGTAACTCATAACTCGTTCGCCGCTATGTGCGATAAGCCCTACTCGCTTCATTCGCAGCATCTCGAGTCGCCAGGCCGCCGTCGCTCGCGCTACCCGAGGCGCTCCCTCCCATCTTCCCCCCACCCACCCGCGAGCCTTTGTGGCCCTGACTGCTGTACAAGCATGAAGGCGAAAATGTTTCGTCCGTGAGCAATGGTGAAAAAGCGACAGCGCCGGCGGGCGGAACGCGACGCGCTACAATGTGGTGCGCGACTCGTGCTCTTGCTTGCTTGATTGACCAGGCCGGTGGCGGCCTCCGCATCGCGAAGCTCCATGGCGCGACATGACCGAAGGTAATAAGGACAGTCGACCTCCTCGAGCCGCACTAGCTGAAGTTCCAAAATGATTCAAAGAAACTCCGAGTCGCAGTCAGCACCTTCTGCTGTTGCTGAGACCGGACTGGGGAGATATGGTCGCCGATCGAGCGGCTCGATTAGAGCCCAACACGGCGCGGGAGAGAGAAAGGGAGAGTGCAATATGTTGAATGTGCCAACAGACAAACGTGCAGGCGGCACGTCTTGCCAGGACCCATCAAGGAATAGGGAAAGCGGCACGCTTTTTTCCATCGTGATGGGGAGCCGGGGAGGGGCACGGAGGACGAGGAGGGATGATGGGGAGTGGGGACGAGGGGGAGGGGCAACGAGGGAAAGGGGGCAGGACCGGGAGGCTGTGAGCACATGGCACTGCTGATCCTTCTGTACACCCGCAAACTCTGGCAGCCAGAAACGACTGCCTCGAGTCGCGCCTGGCGTCGCGTGGCGGCGCGAAGTATGACATCGCGTCTCTGGTCGGCCTCGTCTCCTCGCTCGACCTTGACGAGCAGAGCTCTTCATAAAAGGCAGCGATGGCGCTGGCAACATCCACGCTCAGAATATCCGATTCAGGCACAGAAGCCTTCTTCGTGTGTGTCCTGTTCACCGTTAACCAGCCGGCCGCAGACAGCACCACCCCAGTTCGCAGTCAAAGCACCACCCCAGCACG
>SZWC01031858.1:10306-17806 GCA_023375785.1 Penium margaritaceum | reverse complement strand
TAAAACTAAGACCCTAAGCAGAACATAGTGTTGCAGATGCAACAGCATAGTCAGACCCAACACTGGATGCATGCAGATAGAATATGCAATGATAGTGACTGCCGTTGACTCAACTACCGAGGAGGTGTGTCAATGGAGCTGAGAACGTTAGAGGGAAGGCTCTAGCAAAATGCGTGAAAGTCTTAGTGAGTGACAGATCCACCAGACGATACTCCAACAACCTCGTGTCTCGCCAAGAGGACACAACAGAGAACAAAGAGAGATACGCAAAAACCAACAACCTCCTTCTCCAAGCAAGCAATCCAAAACCAAACATATCCACGATCATCTACATGTTTCTCCATCATGAAAGCCATACCATCAACGTTGGTTGACAACGTATCAAGTTTTTCATTCTGTACGGCCAAGCCATTCATCATAGCGGATAGGTCATCAACCACCTTCTTTACATTCTCTTGATGTTTTCAACCACCTCCTTTACTGCATGAAGAGAAACTGAAACCCGAAATGCAAAGGCACTCCATAGGACACCACCTCCTAAGAGGAGAGGTCCAAAATCGTTTGAACCTGGTCACCAATACCTCCATGACACCGGCTACTGCGCTACCTGGTGTTGATTTATCCTCGAGCCAAAGCAAGAGCGTCACAATGCCAACGCCAAAGGCTAAGCTCTTTAGACTCGAGGGGCTGAAGACTGGTTGTGGTCCAAGGTTGGTTCTCACGTCCTTCTCGGTGTGCTTCTCCCTATCTGCTGTATCTGCTTTCTCTTATCCTTGAGAAGAATCACTTTGTGCAAAGCACGACAAACGAGAATATGCTCTTGTCTGCACTCTAGAGCATGGCCGGTCAAAGTGCATGCAGACGAGCTTCGCCCCCACGGCACATTCTAAAATGCCTTGTACACCCAACGGTAATGAAAGTTGTCTTTGATTCAAGATTGATGTGAGCGCGAATGGGATGTTCGACATCTCCATTGTGGTCTGTATGTGCATGATAGGAATGAAAAGAAGATGATAACTATGATCCCAATTGTGGTCCACAAAGGGACGTAGCAATGGACGCAATGTACGGAAGGCAAACCATTTGCGATTAGCTCAAAAGAAAGAAAAAAAGACAAAAAAGAATGGGTGCACGCCAACGATTCAAAGGCAACAACAAGGGTGAATGTGAGTTTATATCACTCAGAAGGTTTAGAGACAAAATTCAGATATACCGGCATGTGCCACCATTATCTCTCTTTTTGTGCCTCTAAGATCAAGTCAAAAACCGGAGAATTCACTCTTTGCCATAAACTTCCCAGCCGTTTCCAGAGCCTTCCATATGCTTTTGTCCAACACCCTCACATGTAGTAGTGTACATTTTTGCACTAGCATCACACCTACACTCTCATACAACAGCTTTAGTAAGATGGTGCATGCACCCACAAAGCTAAGGTTCCTGCATCACGTTCTTAGGCACTGGACTATGCTTGCCCAACAATTCACTTGCGGCAAGCAATTCAGAATTGTCGGCCATGAGCATGTCACGGTCACAACCAAACCACGCTCCCAAGCGTTAAGCCTCTCAATTGAGGGTGAACACCCTTGACTCTTGAGCCTATGACTAGGAGAATCAACCTCCCAGAAGAAGTGACACCTTTTGTAGCTCAAACAGAAGTGACACATTTTTATGTCTTCTTTCACGACACTGCACTTGTAGGATTGAAGGCAAGCAGGATGACGGACTCCCTCACATCCATGGCAACAAGAAGGTTGACTCTACTTGGAAGACTATCTGGCCCTCACTGTCCACACCCGCTACCAATTTCTACCACAAACAATGGCAACAATCATGTACACTCTCTTCGTTTTTTATCGCTGCCACCCCTCTTACGAGGGTGAGCACGCTGTCCTTGCTCGGAAGAACACCCCTCCTTTTGTTGCCCAACATGTAACGGTGAACTTCTTGACCTTGACCTTACTGGCCACCTTAGTCACAGAGGAGTCAAATAACGTCATGTTTTAGCATCCACAACTCCGTTTCTTATGGGGTACAAGCGTTTGAGCATGTACATACCAACAAGAACATACTTCAATATGACAAATAATGACAACTGACAGCATCAACGACCTCTCACGCCACCGCACACGATTCACGTCGAGTACTTCAACGACCGCAATCTCATACTGCCTTCACGGATGGACTGGGAGTGGGTAAGGTGCTAGCCATCTGGCTGGACTGCACCAGGGTGAAGGCCACCATCAGCAAGAGTCTTCCAAAGCAAGCACTTCTGGCATATGACCCAGTGTTGGAGGAGGTGACAATGCATGAATAGAAACACGCAGTGTGTAAACATGCGGTTGCTGCCCACGGGCTTGTCACGCCTGATGGGCCCCACACCACTGCTGTCAACACGGCCATCGATCGTAGCGCATCTCTACAGGCAAGCTTGACGAGGGACAGCACCACGATTGTGAACAACGTGCCTATCGATATACGCATCATCTTTCAAGCGGACCAAACGTTTAGGAATCAGTACGTACAGCCTATTATTGAACCGCATATACGCTGCTTCCATCTATCATAGAGGGACATGGACGAGGTGGCGTGGCCACCGTAGGTGGGTGGATGTACTTCACGCCAAACTCCGACGACATGGTGGGTGACCTTCTAAGCTACGACACCTTCAAACTCGGTGGCCCGTCGTCCGTGTACAGCATCACCATGGGAGGGAATCGGGCATGCTGTCGCTCCCTTTGTCGGGTCACATAGCAACCCTTCGTTTTCAATTCTCTTTGGCAAGCAAGAAATTTTCTACGTTTTTTGGACTTCATAGTAACATGCGGCTGCTGCCCATGGGCTTGCCACGCCTGATGGGCCCACCACCACTGCTGTCAACACGGCCATCGATCGTAGCATATCTCTACAGGCAAGCTTGACGAGGGAGAGCACCACGATTATGGACAACAAGCCTATCGGTATACGCATCATCTTTCAAGCGGACCAAACGTTAGGAATCGGCACGTACAGCCTATTCTTAAACCGCATATGCGCTGCTTCCAACTATCATAGAAGGACATGGACGAGGTGGCGTGGCCACCGTAGGACGGTGGGCGTGCTTCACGCCAAACTCAGACGGCATGGTGGGTGACCTTCTAAGCTACGACACCTTCACGCTCAGTGGCCTGTCATCCGTGTACAGCACCACCATGGGAGGTAAGCGGGCATGTTGTCGCTCCCTTTTTCCGGTTACATAGCAACCCTTTGTTTTTAATTTTCTTTGGAAAGCAAGGAATTTTCTACGTTTTCTTAAATACATAGTAACCCTTTTACGACCGGTTTTGATTGCAGGAAAACAATCGTGATTGGCCCGTGAAGCGGATGGAGCTTTTCTTTGCAAAGTTTAATGTTGGTTTCTTGCTCTAAGAAGGAATGACGTGGCTCTCCTCCTTGGTTTCACGGAACAGGTCGTCATGTCATACTAGTAAGTCTAGTGAACACGGCTCAAAACAAGGTCAAAATGTAAGGAAGATATGCATAATTCAACTTCTATCATAAAGAATAGCAAAGAATTCATATTTGACGTATAAAATGATCACAATATTTTTCATAACAAACGGAATCATTCAAGATTTGTCCAAAGTGGTCAATGATTATCATTGTGTGCTTGTGTTTTCCATAATAGACATTTGTAGTAGCATGTTCATACGAGAAAAAAACACATTCATCTCATTTGTTTAACTTATAATTCATCATTAGTATAAAATATCTAACGAGACACAATTACTTTATCTCAATATACATGTAGGTATATGATTACTATGTAACCCTATGCACGCTCTACCCGTAATACCTGTCTCTTTTCTTTAGTTGGTTGAAACATCACCTTGATGGTGGTTAACCCCTACCCGCATCTCACGATAGAAAATTTCAGGGAATTGAACACCCTGCATTCCATATGACTTGCGTCACATGAGGATAGATGCCCAAGGAACTCTGTTCCTTAGGGTATGTGGGAGTCGGGCCGCCGGTCTTGACCCACTAACGTCCACCATCGGAGGTAGTTTCAACCGACGATCGTGACTGTTGATTGAAGGCGTTCCCCATCAGCTCAATGAGCTTCTTGTGGAATTACTCATCCTCCCGGTAGAAAGTGTTGGCTTTTAACCAGTTGTACCATACCGAAGGGGCGATAATCAAGTGTACGGGTTGGACCTTTAGGTCTGCTTTATAAATTACTCGATGGGACGTACGGGAATGTATGCGGAGGTGGGTTGGTTTTCTACTTAATGTTGCGTTTTGGTTGTGGAGATAAAACATGTGTTAGTTGATGTGATCTTCAAATGTTTGAAGGATTTGGAGCATAACAATTGCGGAGGGACTCCTCAGGTTGGGTGTATTATCTACGCTTTCTCTACATCGAAGTTTTTAGATTTTGTGAAAGCTAGTGGCCTGGAGGAGTATCCACCATTGGTTCCTGGCCGATTGGGGATGGAAGGTGAGAGTTGTTGTTGGCGTTTGGCAAATGAACGTTGCAGACTCGGCTAGGATTGTGAGAGTTTGTTGTAGATTTTGACATTCTTGGAAGGCATGCTCGATTGTTTCCGTGTGTCGGTTGCAATATGGGCTTGTGTTTTCCAAAGGTGGACGGAGAAATTTTAGGTGTTCATGAACTTGAAGGCATCGCATGATTTTGCGTATTACTATGTCCTTCGGTTTGAGGGATGTTCATGTTGTTTTTAAGGAGTTGTTATAGGAATTTGTGTAGGTCAGTCGGTGGTTGGTCCCATTCAGACCATAAGGTTAGTGGTTTGAGAGTTTTTGTCAGTAGATATTTTTACAACTGACCTAGTGTGGAGGTTTTGTTGGCGAGTATCCAAGAAGGGGTAATAGTGTTTTCGCTAAAACCCTGGAAGAGGCCGTCTTTGACGTGTGTATGGGTCCATTCATTGAGTTTGAAAGTTTAGGTGGGGGTTTGCGGTACGGGTGTCTGCGATGGGTCCCGATTGACGATGAGCGGTTTAGTTGTGAAAGGGAAAGTGGTGTCTGTGACGTTATGAATTAGGGAGGGGGTCAAGTGGGTATCCCTTGTTGCGCACAAGTACCTGTGTTGGCTCATGACTGTTATCTTTATGTTATCTAATTGTGTAAGCCATTCCAAAGGGATACAGATTCTAACACGTTGGGATACCCTGGTGTGGGAGTGGAGGACTTTTGTAATTTTTTTGTCTTTGGGTGTTTGTAAGAAGTGAAAGGCTACTTTGAGGAAGACATGTTTGAGTTGAATTTTGTTGTTGTAGAGAAACATTTCTATTCTAGCATGACCAAAAGATGTGCTATTTAGTTTGAGAAGAAAACGATGGAAGGCAACGTCATTTTGTAGGAGTTCTGCGCTTTCCAACAGTGGAGGGAGAATTTGTGAGTTTGTTGCCTAGCAGTTTTTCTTAATGGTGTGTCACCTTGATTGGGCCCATGTGATCTAGTCTGGTTTGATGTGCAAGATGTGAAGATGTGCCAGGAAGAAGTGTCCTTGGTTTGGGGAGCTTTTAGAGTGGCATGCTATGTCCTTCCATTCGTTGGGTCTTGGGTGCAAGATTTTATATGCTTGTTGGGCGCTTTGTGCTTGAAGCAAGGTGGTAGGCCACATCATTCCTCGGCCTCCTTTGTCTATGGGTGTGATGGCTATATTTTTGTCTATCAACCTGAGTGAGCTCTCTTTGGATAGAACAAATAGCATATTTAAGAAGATATTATTGAATTATACGAGGATATCGGGGGGGAGGCTGCAGTTCAAATTGGTGGAGGAATTCTGGGATAAGGTATGTCTTCATTGCTATTGTTTTTGTAGATACAATGACGTGGGTGCTAGGCCAGAAAAATGCAGCAATTTGAAGTTTTGTGATGAAACCTTCCTACATTTTATGAGAGTTTGTGTCTTGGTCTACATTGGTACCAAGGAATCGTGGTTTTGTGGTGTATTGGAAGTGGCTATCTTCCCATTTTTTTTGTCTTTGTTGGCTTGAAAGAGGAGGGTTTTGTCATCGTTGGCTTTGAGTCCAATGGTAGCAAAACTTTGTTCAAGTAGTATGACGGCCTGATTTAGTGCTTCTGATGAAGTTAGGAAGATGGTGGTGTCATCTATGTAAGCTGCATGACAGGGACAAAGGGGCAGCGAGTCAATTGGTCAAGGAGTTGATTTAGGGGTTCCATTACCATGATGAAGAGGAGGAAAGCGATGGGATATCCCTGACGGACTCTTGAGAGTATCTAGATTGTGTTTATTTGTTTACTGTTAAACAGGAAATGAGTGCGGGTGTTGTGTAATGTGTGCTTTATTCATGATGTAAAGGTGGTTGAAAAACCCATTTGTTCTATGGTACGGAAGAGGTGTGGCCGAATAAGTGCATCATAGGCCTTTTTTAAGTTCACAAAGAGGAAGAGACGTTATGTTTTGGTGTGTGTCGACTAGTGTTGGAGGTCGAGGATGCAAGAGAGTGTATCTTTGATTTTCCTTCCTTTGATGAAGTCTGTTTGCTCTGGAGGAATAATTCTTGGTAGTGGTTTACGTAATCTGTTGGCAAAGAGTTTTGTGAGGATTTTGTAATCCATATTATGAAGGGAGATCAGGCGATAGGTTTTCATTAGGATGGGGTCGCTTTTCTTAAAGAGAAGGTATGTGATGGAGTCTGTGAATTCCGGGTGTTTTTGGGGTGTTACAGTACTTCCATGAAAATGGTTAGAAGTATCGAGGCACAGGCTTTTGGCGTGTGGTTATAGAATTGTGCTGTGATATTGTTTGCGCCTGGGCTCTTACAACACGGGAGGAATTTTACTATGGATATAATTCTTTCTACATTAATGGGGGTGGTGAGTGTATCATGGTATTGAGAAGGGAGTTTGGAAAAAAGAGGTAGATGTGGGGGGTAAAGGTGGTTGCTTTTTAGGGTGAATTTGTTTTTGTAGAAAGAAGTGACGGTTTGTCTCATATCTGTGATGTTAGTGCTTAGATCCCGGTTTCTTGTTGTTTGGCTTTAATGAGGCTGCTTAAAACTTGCGACACTTGCTCTAGGTTTTTGGTGTATTTGATTTATCCAAGTTGATGGTGAAAGCGTTTTCCAGTCAGGATATACTCTTAGAGGTGGTGTTCTTTGTACTGTAGAAGGCAACGGTGGTGTGTGTTGTGGGATTCTATGCAGAGACGTTGAAGTTTTGCAAATACCGAGTGAATATGAGTGAGGGTTTTTTGTATCCCATGTGCTTTCTTGATGCTGTAGGATTTAATTTGTTTCTGAATCCACCTTCCATGTTGGGGCAAAGGACGGGTAGGAGGTTTGGAGCGGAGTTGTCTTACGAAAGGTCGGGTGAGGAGTGATGCATTGAACTTCCATAGCTTGCGGGGTTGAGTCTCTTGTATGTTGTAAGGTGACCTCATGGGTTGCTATCTGATCTGAAAGGCTTTTTGGTATTGCAAGGTGTGTGGTGTGAGAAAGGGTTGGGCCCATTGTGGTGGAGTGGTAGATC